>CM057166.1:23384461-23404543 GCA_029962745.1 Echinometra lucunter | reverse complement strand
AGATTCATATGACTTTTTATCAGACACATGACAAATCAGAATCTCAACAAAGAAATGTCTAATTTGGAAAGAAATGTTGGTAAATTCTCTCCCATCTCTTCTTGTCTATCCAAGCTTGTATACACAACAGAATGCCCTCTTCCCCCAGAAAAAAAGAGATAGCAAGCACTCTTTAATTAACTCCCCGCACACTCCGGGAATGTCTCCCGGTAGTCACGCTACGCAAAGTCTTGACATTTGTCCTGCAAACTTTGCCGAAACCCTGGGCTGTCCAGCATCACATCCTGCTTTTGTATACCCTGATATTTCACCGAAAGTATCGTGGCACAGTCCCCCGACGACGACACTTCTTTTCTTCGCTTCACGTTCCAAGCGGGCTAGACAAACAGTCAGAAAATGTCAGATCTTCTCCCAGACTTCTTTTAACGTTCTTGGACATTTTTTTTTCCATTGCACCCTGAAGGAGGATGCATTTGTGTAACATTTTGTATTCACACATAGCTAGAAGTTTGAAGTCTATTAGTCTGTGTGTGAAATTGTGTGTTCACACATAGCTAGAGGTATGAAGTCTATTAGTCTGTGTGTGAAATTGTGTGTTCACACATGGCTAGAGGTATGAAGTCTATTAGTCTGTGTGTGAAATTTTGTGTCCACACATGGCTAGAGGTATGAAGTCTATTAGTCTGTGAAATTTTGTGTTCACACATAGGTATAATAACATGTATAAAGTCTATTAGTCAGTGTGTAGAATTTTGTGTTCTTACATAGGTAGGACATGTATAAAGTCTATTAGTCTGCGCATGAAATTTTGTGTTCACACTTAGGTAGAAGTACATGTTTAAAGTCTTTTAGTCTGTGTGTGAAATTTTGTGTTCACACTAAAAACTGAAAAGCATATCACAGAGCCTGTATATTGCATCATTTAACAGTGCCCTCATGAAGTGTTTTGTGTTGTTCATGTAAATTCAGTTGTTATTTACAAAGTTATATTCATGTTTTTCCTTTTCTTTGCAGTTTTTGAAGAGGCCTGTTAAACATTAATGGATATTTGGTGTAGCAGATACATGGTCGTCATATGTGGTAAGTTAATTATTTCTTGTAAGTGGTGCTGTGTTTCTCTTTTCCCTTTCATTTAATTTATTATACTCCCTATACATAAAAAAGGGCTTTAGTGATCATAAGCACTGCAATGCCAGAAACTTGTATGTGCATGAAACTTGTTGCGAATCTGGCAGCTGGTTTAGATCTGCAAAAGTTTGCATAAAAGTTTGCATATAAAAAAGGATTAAAAAAAAAAAAGCTTGTCCCCTCTTTAAAATGCCATTGAAAAAAGCAGTACTGGGTTTTTTTTCTTGTCATAAATATTGTAAACTGGAACAGTTTTAATACTTTCCAATGATATGATATGCTTGATGCAATAGAAGATGTTAGTTTACTTCACTGAAAATGAAGAACCCAGATGATTTTGATTGAAAGCAGAGGAATGGATGAATTAATGAGAGAATGTATAAATACAGGAATGATATAATTTCTCTGATGTCTCAACTTAAAGAATAACTGCAAGAAGATCCCGAACTTGTCTAGCCAAAATGACATACTGCCTTGTCACAGTAACCCTGATATAGCAGAAGGGGCGGCGTCCTTTTTTTCCATACGCAAGCAAGGCCAATGGCACGGGTAAAGTCTATGGCTGAAAAGTTGAAAACATGTCTGAGAAGTAAGACTAGCAATGAATGCTGCATATGAATTTCTTAAAGCACTCTTTGTAGTGTCAACTGCTCATGTGCGGTGATCAGGCGACCGGTAATACTCTGAGAGTTATGGGTTCAAATCCTTTCTCTGGTAATTATTTTTTGCCGTAATAAAAATCGGTAACATTGGTGCTTATTCTGTTGATAGAATAGTTAAAGTGTCATAGATATTCTTTAATCAAGTTGCTGATTGCCTTACTGTGGTACAGGGAAAAAAACAGACATGAAGGGACGTTGGGAAATCAGAATATTTTGGGTTGCTGCCCGTGGAGGTGTGGCAGCAGGTGGTGAAAGAATTGTCAGTGGATTGATCATCATGAAAGAGTGAATGTCTTGTTAGTGAAAGGCTCGATAAGGTCTGTTCACATATGATGCAGGGTAAACTGCTGCAAATAAAAGTTGCAGCAGATTTTTGTGTGTCATATTCGTGTATTTTATTACACAGAGATATGTGATTAGAATTATGTAGGAGCTTTAGTTCTTCACCGTACTCTTTTTATCCCCGCCTGTTGCACTTGCCATGTTTTTGGTATATAGAGAAAACAACAGCCATGGTTTTTAGTGGTGGTGGTGGTTCAACCCGTCATATGTGAACAAGCCTTATGTAAAAGAAGGGTGTGAGTAATTGGAAGGATAAGCAGGGGAAACTATACAGGATACTTGTTGACCTGGGAAGGAAGTTGTAAGAGAGAGAGAGAGAGAGAGAGAGAGAGAGAGAGAGAGAGAGAAGCAGAGAGAGAGAGATAGGGGAAAGATGGGGACAGAGAGAGAGTCGGAAAGAGAAAAAGAGAAAGCAAGGTTGTGGGAAATAGTGATAGTTGTAGAGAGTTATAAAAAAATGCTAGATATGCAGTAAAATAAATTTTTACCCTTAAAAAAAAAGATCTTCATTTATTTGTATTCTCATCCTCTGATGCACATACATGTACAATACAGTGATTTATCCTAATTTTTAAGTCACTTTAAGCAAACCAATAGAAAACTTTTACTGGTACCTTTCTCATCTGACTAGAGTACTTTATAGACATTCGTTGTCATTTGTACGTGTTACTTTTTTGTCTTTTACATGTACTTCTAGGGGGGTCCATCATTCAAATAAAGATACTAATCATGTTAACATGCAGAGTTAATGTTTTATTTCACGCTAACGGTCTTTTGACACTTTATACCAGTATTTTTCCATGATACTAATCATGTAAAAGCATCTCGTTGTCTGTCACATGCATGAGCTCGCATCAATGCTCGCAAATTGCACATCGACACATCACATGCTGATGCCTGATCTGGGGGAAAGTTGTTTCAAGATAGCATCTTGATAATCTCTTCGATGACACGGAGTTAGTGTCATGCATTTTTACGCTTGTGTACACGCATGCAATATAATTAGCCAAACATTTGACCATGTGTTTGTCTCTAGGGTACATGTTTTTGTAGAGACTATGTTTAATAGGTTTGCAGAATAAAGGCGAATATGATACACCTTACACTAGTAGCATGCGTGCATGGCTCACCGGGCTATACTTTGTGTATTGGCGTATCACGCGGCGGGAGACGGATAACAATATTTTTCAATTCGAGCAAAACGGTCCTCATAGTTATGGTCTCTGAGATGAAAAATGATAAAATCGCAGTTTGCGTCTAACTTAAAGTTTTTCATTCCAAATTATGGTTGGTTTCAGGGTTTTTTGAGTACAAATACAAGTACTCATACACATGTTTCATCTTAGTTTGAGAATTTTTTAAATCGGCTGCTCATAAAGTTAGCCTTTAAATTTTGTAGGCAAGCTTTCGTCCACTCCTGTGGACTTTCTCAAGCCAAGTGATCAGTCACACTGTTTCTAGTTGCTGGCTGCTGTCAGCAACTTTTAATGGGATGATGCCCTTATCATTGACTTTGAGAGCAACTACTGGTCAAGAAAGGTGAAAGAGTCTGTATGGATATAGAGGACAAATCCTACACTCAGTAGAGACTCTGGATATTCATTGTCACCTATCTTGGGTCCAGTGATCGCAAGACAGCAGCCAGTAACTAGAAACAGTGTGACTGATCACTTGGCTTGAGAAAGTCCACAGGAGTGGATGAAGGCTTGCCTACAAAATTTAAGGTTGCTAAAAGCTTAAACTACTGGTGTATGATTACCCCCAACTGATGAAAGTTTTCCGTATCATGATACAGCTTTTCAACTAAGACTTGAACTTGACTTCAATTTCCACTTTGAAGGGAATGTTTTAAGAAAATGAAAACCCAACTTTGAACTTCCCGGGATTCTGCACAAAATTTGTGAAAAAATGGTGTTCAGTAATGCGTGACCTCAGAAACCTAAGCATATGAATTACTCTTTCATATGATATGAAATTCAATTTTGGTAAATGCTTAATCTATCTACTGAAATTTTTCAGAGTTGGAGTAGGGTTTTCTTTTTTCAAAGACACCTTATATAATACATATTGTAGCAGTGGTGGATCCAGGATGCTCTTATTGGATGTGATGGAGGGGGGGGGGGGGGGAGCGGAGCAAGCAAAAAATCTGTGATAGGCAAAAAATGGAACGAAGGAAAATAAAAAAAATAAAAAGAAGAAAATAACTCCCCACCTAGAAAAGAAGAAAAAAGGAATAAAGGAGAATGTTATGTTACATGACAATTTGTGTGTGCTCTTATGGTGTGCCAGATTATCCCATTCGTGATAGGAATTATTTAAAGCCTAATTTGATCAGCTTTTATTCTACAAATTGGCAACACCAACATTTTTATTTTAATGCTACATTTTTCTTACATATGTCATGTATCTGAAATGAATATAAATTGACAGAAATTATGATAAGTCAAAAAGTAGCCAATTTGCATGGACAAACAGTGATTTTAAACTTTCTATCACATTGCCAATTTAGGGATTTTAATGCTTATTTTCCTTTAAAAAAATGTCAGCATCAAAGAATGAATATTGACGCAATCAAAATGGGCACAGTTTAGGGTTAGGGTTAGAATTTTTTGCTCTTTCTGCTCATGTATTTGGTATGATTTTTAGGGCTTTGCATCAAAAGATATTGGGCCAAACCACAAAATGTGGACCTATGTCACGAATGGGTTAACATAATAATAATAATAGTGGGTTCTTGTATAGCACTCGTGTCTGTCAGAATTGACACTCCTGGTGCTCCACTGTTATAACCTCGGCTTTAGCACGGCTGCCATTACGTCGCACTAGCATTTCAAGAAAATTTTTCCGAGCAGGTACCCATTTACTACAGCTAAGTCGAGAGTGGCAATTGTAGAATAATGTCTCGCCATAAGGCATTGGTGCCATAGTGGGACTCGAATCGCCAACCTTGTGATCTATACTCTGCCTACATGTGCCTTGTTCCCTAAACTGTCTACTTATCTTTGTTTACATGTTCGTATTACACTGTTAGAACTGTTTATTTATTTATTTATTTCATTTTATTTATACAGGGTGGCCCCGTCAGTAATCAAGTACTGTTTTCCAGGGGGCCCTGTAAACAAATACATACAAGATAACAATCATGACAGTTGTTTGGGGACCACTGATATAATGAGCCTGCCAAATGTACCGAACCGCCAACCTTTTGATCTACAGGCCAGCGACGTATCCTGATTTTTGAGGGGATGCTTCATCTTCTGTTTATATGTCTTTCTGTCTTTCTTTGTCTCTTCTTCAGAGCTGTTTTTTCCTTCTTTAACCCCATAGAGATGGCTCTCTCTCCTCGTATGGATGCAGTCTGTGGAATTGTTTAATTTTTTTCAACGATATAGCCTGGGTATTAAAAGCGTGTGAAAGTAATGTTTTGAGTGTTTTGTTCAAGGAGATATTAGTGATTTTAAGAAATTTGTTGTCATACGTCGTCATAAAAGAAGGAAAATTTGTTTTGGGATTGTTATTGCCGATCGCGACATACAAGTTGCCCGGCAACATAGCATGATTGTATTCTGATGGATGTGAGATGGCGCAATACAATGCCGTACCCCGTGTTATGACGGTAACCGGTATATTGCGTGCCGAATCATATGTCTGTTATTTTCTCTCGCTCACTTTTTCCAATGTTTCTCCTTTTCACTCATATTTTCTGTTCCAACACTTTCTCTCTCCTATTATTTCTCTTTTAATGTATTTCTCTCTCTCTCTTCTTACTTCTTTCTCTCTTTGTCTTTCTTTTTCCTCTGTCTCTTTCTCTCATACACTTGCTCTTTTGCTCTTTCCCCTTATCTCTTCTCTTTCTATCTGTCTGTCTCCCTCTCTCCCTCCCCCTCTCACTCTATCTCTCATACACTTGCATTCTCCCACACATTTCCCCCATCTTATATTATTACTTCTTTTTCTCTCTAGCTTACATTAACACATGAATGCTCCCAGCAGCTGCACATGAAAATGTCGCATTGTTTCGTCACACACGTACCCTGAGCGCTGTAATTGTGTCGCGAAGAAACAGGTGTCTTTTTAACTACTTTCTTGTCTGCGAAAGAGTGTGATTGAGAATTGGTTTTGCTTGCATGCTTGCCAGTTTGCAGATTCTGAATATGGAATGGGTAACAAGGTCTAACTCATTAGTTTGTACATACTGCTTATTAAATGAATGTTTTTGTAACATATTAACTTTGTATCAAACCTCTCTTGTTTTATGGGTCATTTTATATATTCATAGAAAAAGAAAGACTCTGGGAAAAAAACCTGACAAATATGAAATCACTTGTTCAGTGGTAAAGTCTAAAAAGCTTTTGTAAAACAGAAAGTTAGATTTTTATGTATAAAAATAATAATACATATATATATTGATATATTAATACATGTATACTTATCATATGTAATTTTTTTTTTGACCATTGTACATGTGCTCTCTAGGAACATGCATGTAGGGGATAGCTTTATCATTTAAATGGTTTTACAATTTTACATTCTGGTGCAAAGCTGGCTTAACATGCACGTAAATGTATGCATGCATTGTTGTTAAGTCTGAAGACACAGACCCTTAGCCTTTCGTTATTCAGAATTCTGAACCATTTGATACAGATTACCATTAAGAACTATACATAAACACGTAGATACTGTGCTTTATGCTCTTTCCGATCAGGGCCCCATTTCATAAAACTTGTTATCAGTAACAACTGCCACATTTCTATGACAAATTTGCTCTCAGCCAATCAGATGCAAGGATTTTAGTAGCCTATAACAGTTATTGCAACTTGTTATTGATAACAAGTTTTATGATACGGGGCCCTGGAGTTTGACTAGCCAGAGGCTTGTAGATCTCCAACTGGGTCAAGCGGAGTAAAGTCTTCACCAACGGAATTGCACATTTTATTTAAGAAGTTTGAATCAGGGCCTGTACCTACAAGACTAGTAGTAGACTGGAACATTGAAATGCAGTGTGTTAAATGTCAAGTTAAGAGTGATGGCATGAGATACATACCAAGGTTAATGGAGTGAAGTATTAAGTCTCTCTTTCTTTCTTAATGTACCTCGTGCCATGTGTCGAGTGCTATGTATTGTATCAAGGCATTATTACCTTGTGGGCAACAGAGAGTCAAAGATTAATTTCATTAACCATAGAAATAAATGCACATGAATGAGTGGTTAAGCGATTAATGTTTTCTCCATAAACAACCCTCCTAACAGCTTTGCACCACATTCATGATGAAGCATGCCTCCCCCCCCCCCCCCCAAGTTGCATTAGCATTGGGGTAGTTTGCAGGCACAAACCTAGTCTGCTGGCACAGACCCAACTTGACACTATATTTAAATGCATTGCATCTTGAGAGAAGCCTGGCGAAACTGCCTACTGACCGGCTGTGTCAATACCTCCTTAAGTCTCCTACTCCACCTTCTATAACATGTTGCGTCAGACCAGGGTTTGTGCATGCAAACTAGCGCAAACCCTGGTCAGTAGAACTTGTTATAAGGGCCTGAATAGGAGACTAAAAAAGCTCATTGGGGATCGTGTACTGTAGCTGCTCCTGAACTATATTGACACAGCCAATAGCCACATGAGCTAGGCTGAAAGACGCAATGCTTTCTAATAAAGTGTCAATGAGGGTCTGTTTTTGCAGACTACGATAGGGAAAGGGGAGGGGGAGGTTGAGTTGGTTATGGCAGTGGATTGATACATGTTTAAAAGGGCAAGTTGGATACGTGTTCTCTCCCATAAAGCACTGTAACCTTATTCTCCTTAGTAAAAGCATACATCTTTTTTCCTAACATGAATAATTCTGCTACGTTCACATCTAACCCCGAAGTGTTCCAACCATCCAGGGCCCTGTTTCATAAAACTTGTCATGAATAAATAGTTGCAGTAACTGTAACAAGCTACTGAAATCCTTGCATCTGATTGGCTGAGAGCAAATTTGTCATAGAAATGTGGCAGTTGTTACTGATAACAAGTTATATGAAACAGGGCCCATTGTTCTAACCACGGAGGTGATAAAGAGAGCAAAATATATTTATCTTTCATCTTACTGTGATCTGAGAATCTCAAAAAACTTCTATTTTAAAGCAATATGAAGGCTTATTCAGATATTCAGGGGATGGGGCAGACGGGGGAACCCCTGCTTTTTATTTTTTTGCTGTGCCACTTAATAATGATAATGACATGTGCATTAACGCGTCAAAAATAGCTCACTCTTGAATAAAAGAGAGTTTTTGTCGTCATATGTTGCTCTAACTTCATAAGAATTTGATTGGTCCACATCTGTCAGGTGCCACAAGGCAAAAAATATGCCTCTTGCCTTGGCATTTTTTTCTTTTCAGCCTCATATCCTATTCATTTGTAAAAAAACCAACAACAAACAAACAAACATGGGGATTTACCACAGGGTTTTTTTGCCTCAAATGTGAACAAACCTGGGGGGGGGGAGCACAAGTTGCACAGTCAGCCATTACCCATTTGGACTTTAGCTGGCATTCCTTTATCAAAGAAAGAAACCTTTGCTTTGTTTCCCTTAAATTTTTCATGATTATTGCTTTCCTTTCTTCAGAATTCAGTATCTACCACTTCCGTGATTGTAATAATATAAAAATGGAGAATATTTTGGATATTATTTGTCTTAACACCTCTGTTCAACAGATAACAGTATCATCAGAATGAACTTCATTATGTATTATACCTGTAAAGACACCATAATTTTGCAGGTCCTCGCCTCTCACTTCACTCACTTCATTTTCCCAGCTGCTCCAAACCAGACGGTGGCAAATAGATTCTAACACGGTTTGGTGCAAAATGGTCGCCTGCGAGAAAGCGAGTGCGAGAGACGAGGGATGCGGGGAGGAAAAAAAAATGTGACGGAAAACCCAAGCTGGGTATTGCACGATGAATGGCATTACTTGGTTGAGTGTACTTTCCAAAAGGTCACTGTAATATCTTTGGGGCATATGCCTTATGCTGGGATGAAAAAAATGCTCTGCTTGAAGATGCATCTTGGTGAAATTTAAAGATGGGAGGACATGGGGGGGGGGGGGGGGGTAAAAGCAAGGAAATTTGATGTAGGTGAGGTTGAATTTCGTGTTAAATGTATCGTAAAGCGATGGTGTTCCCCGAAAAAAAAATGCATTAAGATTGATGAGGCAATGTTTTGGAATGCCTGCAGCAGAACCTTTGGTGAATCGTTTTGTTTAGGAAAAGCAAACAGAGCGTTTCACCTGTAAATTTATCTCCGCCTTTCGCCCTTCTTTTAAAAACATGTGCCTTCCTACTGCGTGCTTCGGCTGTTGAAATCTATACCAAAGTACACATAGCTGGAAGAAATTGTTTCACTCTGTTTTCATTATCTGTTCCAATCATGTTTGTGATGACAAAGGCACATGCCTGTTACTTATATTGCTTGTAGATGAGTGCATAAATAAGGGCACCTACAGAATATCCTCAGAATATCTTGTTTTTCATACAAGCCTGAAAGTCAGATGAAGGAATCTAAGGCGTCTTATCTCTATGTCGTGCAAAAGAACGTGTCCGGAAACGCAAAATGGAAAATGATTGAATATCAGATTTTGCAAACAATAATTGATAATTTCATGGGTAGCATGTAGACCTTGTAAATTGACGTAAAATCTTCTTGTGGCATGTTCTCTGTTAAAATTCTATTCCAGTGTGTTAAGATAGACGTTTTAATTTTTGCATTTTTCTATTTTGCGTTCTGGATGCGTTCTTTCGCACAAAGACATAAAGATAAAACGCCTAATTGTTTCAACCCATTCTTGACAGGAATTATTTGAAACCTTATTTGATCAGCTTTTCTTCTTCAAACTGGCAACACTATTTTCTCTTTTATTGCTACACTTTTCTTATAAAAAGTCAATCTTGAATATAAATTGACAGAAAGTATTTAGAGAAGTTGAAAAATTGCCAAATTTGCATGGAAAACAGTGATTTTGAACTTTTCATCACATTGCCAATTAAAAAAACCCCCCTCAAAATATGAGTTCTTGATATTTTCATATTTAATCTAGTGTGCTCTTCTTCCAGACCAAAATTTATGCATGAACACTCATTCTGCCAAGAGATATGTTAGGCAAGACATCATGGTATTGCATTGACATTATTGGTGTAAATGACAGATACATTTTGTTCTTTTGTAGGAAATGTAACTTTTGTCACTTGTTTCATGTAGAGGTGTTGTGGTCCAGTGGATAAGTCTCCGGACTTTGAAGCACATGGTACAGGGTTCAAATCTGTACTGCAGCAGTAATAACCTTTGGCAAGACATTAGTCTACATTTGCCATACTTGACCCAGGTGAGGTAAATGGGTACCTGGCAGGAATAAATTCATTGAAATGCTCGTGCGCTGTAATGGCTGCCGAGCTAAAGCCAGGGCAATAATATCGAAAGTCCCTTGGAAGCGCATAGAGACGTTAGATAATAATGTGATATGCGATATACAAGAACAGAATATTATTATTATTATTATTATTATTATTCCTTTTTTAGGACAGTATTGTATGAAACAAATTTTAATTTTAGCATGTGAACAGGGTGTTAGGGACCACTTCTTTGAAGCAATACCAATGTTAGATCATAAGAATGATTGGGAACGGCAGACCTTTTCTAGTGGTAGGCTGATCTGTAATTTCTCGCCAAATGACACGAAATGGCCTGGTTATGGCCATAATGAGCTAACAGGCCATGGTGACATTTTCAATCATTATCGTCGTAATGATCAGGGATAGCTGCTCAGTCAGAGATCATTACTGCAACGGGCATGTTTAACATTCGAGTTGCCTGGACGTGAATGAGTTGAATGACATGAAATCTTAGGCTAAGAAGGAATAATGTGTCATCTGCCTGAATTTGTAGCTTCCATACTCACAAATAAGACTACCGAAACTAAAAATGTGCCACTTCACAGCCAAAGTATATTTATCGTAAACATAACCCACATGTGTGTTGCAAGCATGCCCTGATTGCTAACCATATAGTCATATGAATTGAGTAATCATTTCAAAATCGTTTACCTATTATTCTCAAATGGTATTCTAATGGTGTTCAAATTGTGCCCCTAATTGCAATGCATTTCCAAATTATTTGTCCTCTGTTGCAGTTGCACCTAAATTTCTCATGGAAATAAAAGGCAACCATTGTGAATGTCATTATACATGTACATGGAGTTTTGTTGTGGCAAAAGGTTTGATTTGATTGACTGTATTTTGATGAAATGTAAGATCTCAACAATCTCTTGAATTGCTGTTTTTCATGAAAATGTAGCTCTCTTGTGAAGCTGAACAGCAAGAGTGCATCATTCTGCTCCATGGAACCGTTTGATAATGCCTGAGAATTTCAGTTTGCAAGATGAAAAACGGATCCCGGACAGTTTCTCGCAAAGCACAATCTTGCTTTGTGAGCTCAAGTTTGTTGTTATTAAATCACACAACACCAGGTGTGTGTTCCATGCTCAAGACTGTTCATCTTGCAAACTGAGAATTCCAGTTTGCAAGATGAAAACTGGATCCCGGATAGGTTCCCCTCAAAGCACAATCTTACTTTGTGAGCTCGAGTTTGTCTTTATTAAATCACACAACACCAGGGCCCCGTCTTGCAAAGAGTTGCGATTTATTCAAATCGATTGCAATATTGAGATTGATCTCAATTGTGTACTTGAGAGTTAGGAGTTGAGATCAGTCTCAGAGTTGCGATTGATTTGAATCAATCACAACTCTTTGTAAGACGGGCCCCAGGTGTGTGTTCTTATGCTCAAGACTGTTCATCTTGGAAACTGAGAATTCCAGTTTGTAAGATGAAAAAAACGGATCCCGGACAGTTTCCCTCAAAGCACAATCTTGCTTTTGAGCTCAAGTTTGTCTTTATGAAATCACACAACACAAGGTGTGTGATCTTATGCCCAAGACTGTTCATCTTGCAAACTGAGAATTCCAATTTGCAAGATGAAAAATGGATCCCGGATAGTTTCCCTTGAAGCACAATATTGCTTTGCGAGCTCAAGTTCGTCTTTACTAAATCACACAACACCAGGTGTGTGTGTTCTTATGCTCAAAGACTGTTCATCTTGCAAACTGGGAATTCCAGTTTGCGAGATAAAAATAAAACGGATCCCGGACAGTTTCCCGGAAAGCACAATCTTGCTTTGTGAGCTCAAGGTTGTCTTTATTAAATCATACAACACCAAGTGTGTGTTTTTATGCTCAAGACCATGCTTATTCTCAAACATTAGTACATGTACTTGAGGAAAATTGAAACAGGCTCACTTCATTCTGGATGATTCCGGCATAGTTTAATATAACTAAGCTGTCGGAAGTAATAAGATGATGGATAGAATCTCAATTCATCTCCAGGAAAAGCCACACCTTAAACCACCCCAATGTTTCCAGTAAAGGATCAAAAAACATTGCCCCAGATACCTGATCTCTCACCGGTATAGATTCTTCCAGCCTCGCATCACGAACTGACAGAAAATATGGCTGACGTGTGAGATTGAGACAAAAGCCGATCTAGCGTAACATGAATGAATATCGTGAGGCTTTGCCAGAAGAAATGATGGAACCTTGGTAATGTGCCGTTGTTTTGGTAACGACACTAAGGTGCGAGTAAGAGAATGATCGCGGCCTGGAGCGGCCGTTTGATGTTCGCCGACGATGCTAGCGAGACCATCCCTGGAGAGAAGAGGTGGAGATGGAGCCGGAAAAGGGGGGGGGGGGTGCCTGTCATATTCTTGATACAGAGACAAGGAGTGCCTTCTTTGCCACCTAGCTTTGTTTAGTGAAAGTGATGAGGTGCTGTAATTAAGAGTGAAGATTTAATTAATCCCACAACCAATATTGTTCCTTTCACCCATCGTTACCTCAGTTATCATGTAGCTCATGTTTCAGGGTCTCTAAGCATTTCTTGTCTCCCCGACTTCATTTTATTTTCATTAAAGTGAAGTAATTATGTGTTGGGTTTAACCCTTAGCCTGCGTACTTGGCGTGGATGAAAACATTCTGTAGACAGACATGCTGGTGGTTGTAAATTGAAGCATAAAGTTTTTTCCCAGAATTTTAGATGTTATTTTTTATATGTAGTTTTGAGATTCTTGTTCATGTCCAGAATTCTGTCCGAAAAGTTCATGTTCCTGTCGCAAACTTTAGATTTTATAATTTATACAGTTTAGGGATGGGTTAGTTGGGTTAGTGGTGTAGTCTCTTAAAGTGATTACACAATGGTAAACAAAATTTTGATATATGATCGAGAATAGAATTCTTAGAAGAATGACATTAAAAATATGATGATTTTCAATCGAAATCAATCCATTTTGGCTAATTTTCTCATGAAAAGTTATGAGCTGACCAAAAAAAAATGAGTATGAGGTATGACGTAAAAGTGGGTACCCAGCTTCGCGCATTGCAGTTGTGCTACGCGCTAGACTGTACAACATGTATTATACCTTGCGCGCATTTTGCTAGAAGTGCGCGACAAGGTACCCACTTTGACGTCATTTTGACGTCAAAGTGGATACCCAGTTGAAACTGGGTCACAGCTGAAGGGTCAAAAATATCCTGAAATCTTACCACATTTTGGGGTTTCCTTGGCAACAGAACTTTTTAAAAAACTTTAGACAGATGATTTTCTGCTAATAAAATCATGCTCTTTTAAATCAACTAACATTGTTTCAGCATTGGGTACCCCCTTTAAAGCTTCATCTTAAAAAGTTGATCAACTTGAAAAATCTTATAAAAAACCTTTCATAAGATAATCATTTTAAAATTCTGCATTTGATTGATCCTTTATCATTGCCACATGATTATTATAAGAACTTATAGTGGTAGTAGTAGTACATGTAATAGTAGTGGAAGTAGTACATGTAGTAACAGTCATAGTAGTAACAGTCGTAGTAGTAGTAGTAGTAGTAGTAGTAGCAGCAGCAGCAGCAGCAGCAGCAGCAGTAGCAGCAGTAGCAGTAGCAGTAGTAGTAGTAGCAGTAGCAGAAGCAGTAGCAGTAGCAGTAGCAGCAGCAGTAGCAGTAGCAGCAGTAGTAGTAGTAGTACATGATGTAGATGTATTTATTAGCAAGAGAGTGTAACATCTTGAAGATACCCTTTACTTTTGGTACACTGTATGTGCTTATTAAAAGTGTGCCAGATTTTTTTTTTTTTTTTTGGGGGGGGGGGGAGTGGGGGCTGGACCCCCCTGTGCGTCCTAGGTCCCACCACTGATGGTAGCAACAGTATTGTGTTAGTATACAAATAGCGAATAGACATGAGTGCGATGGTACGAGATTTCGCATGAGGTGAAAGAGCGACCTTCTATTCAACTAGGCGAAGCCTCGTTGAATAGAAGTTATGAAGCGATCTTTCGCGAAATCTCATACCATTGCACGAATTAGAATATTCGCTATTTGTATTGTACAACGCCTCAGAAGTCTGAGAAATTAATGAAAATCAAGAAAAAAACAGTCACATTTTGGTTAAGAAATCAAGGTTTATAAAGTAGGGAGAGAAGTTCCGACTGCAAAATGCAGCTGGTGCCGGTGCCTGGGCGCGTGCAGTATCTGCAGCAGTGCGTGCGCGAACGCGACTTGCTGGCATGCTGCTGGCCTGAGCAATGCAATGCATGCACAAATAAATACGCGTATAGGGTCTACATCCAGCGCAAGCTACTTGTGACATCACAAAAGAAACAAAAGAAGTAATTTGTGGGAATCTACTGTGATGTCACGCTAACCATGCAATGGTACATTTTGGATGGTACGAGTGCAATGGTACGAATGTCGCGCATTCAGCTCCCATAGACTTGCGTACAACAAGCTGAGTAGGCGTTGTACAATAGTACTGGACATAGTAGTGCATGGGTAAATGGGAAAATAACCTCAAAATATTTGATTTGGATGTCAGCACTGTTATTAATGTGATGTTTGTTGTTAGCACTTTGATATCGTTGAAATTTTCACCATTCTTAGTCATACTATTTCATTCATTCATGCTTTGACTAATAATGACTAATAAGTATAAGTCACATGTTGATCATATGAGTTTCCATGTCTGTATGTATCATATATAAATATAACTGTCTCAGTGTTGAGAACTTGAGACCCTAATCCATGTCCGTCATACTCACTTTCTTATGAAGACAGCTCACCATGCTCTAAGCTCGCTCCAGATTTAATTTAATTAAGCCATGATGTAACTTAGGCCATATTCCTGCTACTATTTCTGTGGCTCTTGATTTAATTCTGCCTCGGCCCGAAGTCACTTTGTGCACCTGGGCTTATTCAATTAAGCTCAACCTCGTTGTTTTATATAGTGCGATGGTATATATGGGTTCGGGGGGGGGGGGGGAACATAAGTCGTGGCCTTGTGTTACGAGTTATTAATCCGTCTGATGGCATCGGCTAGCCAGACCTAAAGTCAGCTCGGAGTTAAACATTACAGAGCATATGAGAATGCAACCTTTGTGAAGTTGATGGACCAGAATTCTGTACTCTACCAAAGGATTTACAGTGTATTTTTATTCTATATTTTTAAATTAAAGATTCCATAGGATTACTGTGTACATGTGCATCATCCCATCTGCGGGCAAATCCTATCGCTGACATGCAGACAGGGAAATAATTGTATTTTTTTGCAGAAAACAGCTTTATATCCATTATTTTAACAGGTATGTAATAACCGAGTGATTTACTTTTGATTTTGATTGGAGATTTGAAGGAAAATACCATTCTAGGTAAATATTTGTGATGGACTGATTGGAAGATACATGTAACTTTCTTAAGGCATAGTTTGGCTCTGTGTCCAGTGTATTTATGGAAATGTAATATGCTGTTCTTAGCTGAATGAAATTTATTTGTTCTGGATTGAAGGTTTCAATGATTTTGTCAGTATTCATCGTTTTCCGTTGCGGACTGTTGGGAAATGATGATTAATACATTCATATCATTTGCCTTTCATATTTCAAAGGGTACAGTCATCTGTAAAGACCACCACACGCTACATGATCTGACTGCGACCAGATTTTCAAACAAACAGCATTTTGCATTAAATATGAAAGTTTAAACAAGTAAAATCGTTTGTGTGAGATTCAGAATAAATATAGGAATACTAAAATTGAAATTTTGGTTTTAACTGCAAGCCTTTAGTTTGGAGCCTATCGCAAGATTACTGTGAGGTCACTACAATTCAGAATTGACTTCGCTTTTATTCCTGCAAGGAGGCTCGCAGTAGCCTGAGTTTGAACTTTAGTATTCATATGACCATTTAGACCTTTGGTCAGTATGATTTTCCATGTTTGAATACTCATATCTAATACTACAATAATTTTTTTCCAAAATCGGATCGCAGACAGAGTAAAATTATATTCGTACTGGAAAGAAGAGTGAAATTTGTACCATTTTGTCCGGTATGTTTCTGCTCCTTGCTTGTATCAAAATTATGATATTTTCCCTACGATATAAAAAGCATCTTTTGTAGCAAAATTCTAATCATTTTCCATTAAAGCGAATGTGGAAAGGTGACATCATATCGTCTCTCACATTTCCAGAAATAACTGCCGTCTGCTGTGGCCAATTTATAATCCTTTGTTCATGAGCGAAAAGTTTACATTGTGTCGTTCATCATGTTTCCGGAAATAACTGTCGTCTACTGAAGAAAAATGATCATTCTTTTGTTTGGAATAGCAGATGCAGGGTGTGTATCATCTATCAAGATTGTCATTTAAGATATATTGTTGCCTTCATCGAGGGTACTGTGTTCTGTGGCCAGGATTTTTATGAACATTTTATAAGGAATATGAGAGAGAGGATGTGTTAATGTTTAGTTTCACACGTTTTCCAAGGTGAATCTTAATATGTTTGAAGTCTTATAACATTTTAAAGCTTATGTCCAGTTTTGTCGGATCCTTAGCGTGTCCGTCCGTTGGTCAGTAATACTTTATGAAACTTGAATATTTTTGCGACCTTCTGCTTGTTTGTAACCAGACTATAGGGACCTCAATGTTATTGGGGAGTCAAAGGTCATGTATGTAGGTCAAAGGACAAATGAGGTAAAATGTTAAAATTTACTTGCAAGTTTCTACTGGGTTTGATAACTTTCAAACCATAAGTCCATTTGTAAACCAAACTTGGATAGAAGATGCTCTATAGGTACCTCAGTGTTATTGTGGGGTCAAAGTCTTGTAAGTAGGTGAAAGGTCAAATGAAGTCAAATATTACAATTTACCTGCAGGAATGATTGCACATGAACGGGTCGAGACAAGTTATGGATATAGCCTGTGTTAGCAGAAGGAAGAATGGCATGAAACTTATAAGCTCACATTGTCCGCCTTGCATAAAAAGCTACATGTGTGAGATCCTGTGTTATTCCATTCATGACTTATGCTGAATTCCATTGTAAATATTTGAAACGAACGCAATCTAACCGTTAAGTTCTGCCCTAAGCTATAGGACCCCTGCACCCAACTGCTCCCCACATAACAGTCACAGTGCGTCGCATGCTCATCACGTAAACAGAACTCTTATTGGTTTTACTCGTGTGCAGGCCTGTGTATGACTTTACGTCCCCTACCGGAGACCAGAAATAGTGTTAAAGCTAAAAAAATGTTGTCTTCCAATAAAGCTGGATCAATTTTCCATTTCCAAGTGGCAGCCATTTTGAAAAAAAGCTTTGGCGGTCATCTCGGAAAATGTGTCATGTTCTTAGAACACGATAAAAACTACTTTTGTAAAATCAACTTAAGGCAACTTCAATAGCCCCATCTATCACCTTCAGAACTGTGCGGACTTTAAAATGGCTTATTCGTAATCTGAACATGATTTCTATAGGCATTACAATAGGCTTTTGAAATTGCCCTTGAGTAGATTTTTCGACAGTAGTTTTTATCGTGTTTTAGATTACCGTTTTATACGAAAGAAAGTGCCTAGTCCTTTTTTACCTTTTCCTCAGAAAATTAGGATGACAATTTTTTTGATAGTTTCATTACTTTAAAATCCATTTTATGTAATTTAAATACAGGAGTTATTCATATAGTTGATTACCTGTACCTTTTCATTTTCATGTCAAATTTGCTGAAATTTGAGGAAGAAATGGTGCATAACTGATGATAGCATTAATTGATTGAGTCTATTGATCCTGAACGTGGGCTTGCTTTGCTGGTTATGCCTGGAGTTATTCATTTTGCTGAGGGAGTGAAGAACAGTATTGCCGGTACCTTTACATTTTCATGTCAATGAAATTTGAGGACGAACAATTAGGATGCGTGAATGATGAGAGCATTACTGAATATGGGCTTGCTCTGCAGATTATGTGTACTGTGAAACTGGAACACAGTCATCAGCAAGGTAGCCATGTGCAAGGAGTGACTTTAGTGCTCATTGTTCTATGACTACTGTAAATGCAGAAATATCTGTAGTACATTAATTTTCGCAAGTTTCACGCTATTTTCGGCAAGCACGAATTTCTAGAACTTGTGAAAATATTAGTACAATTCCATATGCATAATATCAAATCAAATCTTGAACTTTTGCAAGCGAGTGATAGTGCAGCACGAATTTAAGAACCCGCAAATATGTTCTTGGGTCGCTCAGAGCAAAAGTTTATAATCTTGTGAAAATAACAGCATTTACAGTAATTTGATTTCTTTTGAAAGTGTTAAAAGGTTATTTACAATTTTTGCAGGCCCTCAAAAACTATTCATCAGATTTCTTTGCTTTAAGCTGGTCAGTAGCAGGATGCTAGCAAAACTAAGATGTTTTTTCCTCCTCTCGCTCAATATCAAACAAATGAAAGGCGAAAATTTTTTTAATCTATGTTTTAAAACTTTTAATCTCACCAACATTGATATGCAACACACAGTGCCTGCACACGTGTGAAGGCATTGAGAGTTCTATTTCAATTCAGTTCAGTTCAATTTGCAACAAGCATAACAAAGCCTCTGATCATCTCTGGGGTAGGACTTTCCATGGAGGGGTTGCCACTGGATAACTGAATGACCCTTTAGTCCCGTTTCATAAATGTTGTTTTCAGTAACAGCTGCCACATTTCTCTGACAAATTTGCTCTCAGTCAATCAGATGCAAGGATTTCAGTAGCTTATCACAGTTATTGCAACTTGTTATTGATTAACAAATTTTATGAAACAGGGCCCAGGGATGACATTGCTGTTAGCTCTCCATGCGCTTCTCAGTTGAAGGGTGGAGCTATTGGCAAATTAGATTGAAACGGATTAAATAGTGATTGATACAGTACGAATTCATATGATACTTCATGCCAATATGTTTTCTTCTCTTGTTGTCATCAGTCCAACTGTCCAAGTTATTATTAAACCCGCCGTTCATACCTCCCATTTATATAGGACGACAACCGGGCTTAACTTGTCATCCGCATGCCTGACCAGCAATATAGGAAGTTATTAATTTTAATTGCTTTCTTTAGCTGGCTCCCTAAATGGACAAAACGTTTATAGTCACCTCAAGGCTGCATCCAATAAGCCGAATTAATCGCTCAAAGTGGACTTGGTTATAGTAGTAGGTGGTTTATTGGAGTAAAATGGGAAGGGAATTTAAAGCTATACTGGGCAGATCTATTGATCGGTGTGATGGTATTTGATGCTGAGTGATAGGAAGTTTGGTACTCACCTGCATAATGTAAGTGGATGGCATTTTTTCCCCCCATCTGATCGTGGAAAGGGGTTTCCCCTCTTAGCCCCATTCTTAAAGGTGACTCACTGGTTTCTTGTAAGCAAAATGCACCTAGGAAAGGATATAAGTGTTAAACAAAGGGACTCTTGGAAGAGAACACACTTCCTGGCTTCTTCCTCGAAGCTCTCTCTCTCCCCCCCCCCCCCCCCCCCCGATAGAATAATTACCTGTTAGGGCTATTCAAGTCCAAACTGGGCTTGTTAAGCTTA
>CM057166.1:23340653-23383961 GCA_029962745.1 Echinometra lucunter | reverse complement strand
ACAAAACCTCCTTGGTCCTATCCTAGCTAGGCTGTTAATGTATATCCTAGGAGAAGACTTCTTACTTAAAATTTTCCCAGTATAAGGTGTGTCCGAGCAGATATCAGCTAGAGGTAGATTCCTTGTACTACGCCCTAACATCCTACTCCTATATTTCCTATGTTACACTTTTATCAGGCAGGGTCGATTGCAAGTAGCTTCGGACAAGCTCTTAGAGACCATGGTAAACATAATCCAGACACCAAAGGATGTACAGTCCCTTGGTTACCAGCTTGGCTTCTCATACTCAGCCGTAGAGAAATACCTCAAACGAGAAGATGCTACCTTTGACAGTGTCTCAAGATCAGGCTTTGGTGAGATGCTCCATGACTGGAGGCACTGGCTTCGTCCTAGTGAGCAGGCTGATGATCTTCATGTGGCATTACAGAATGCTGGGTTAGGCCGTATTGCTGAGATCATCTTGCATGCATGTAAATTTTCTATTCTCCTTGTTTTAGCTTCAAAATGAAGGCAGTTTTACTTAATCATCAAAATTAAAGTGGCCTAACCAAGCCTACATATATATTGTAGATATGGATTAAAGAAAGTGAATGTTCTATTCTTCTAATACTTACAGGACCATTAAAGCTAAAATTAGAACAAAGGAAAAACTTTTTGATTATAGATTTCACTGGAGCAACTTTGCGTGAGCTTAGATTATTGAGAATACTGTATATTCATGTGATTTTGGTAGTGCAACATATTTCACGTAGAAACAATAATTATTTTTGGCATGCTCAAGTAACACAAACAAACATAAAATGTTAGGGGTAAGAATAACTTTGTTGTTAAATGGATATGTTATTTTGGTGATGGGCGATGTAGTTTTTTCATTGGATGTGACATATGTCACTTCAGTGAATTACTCACCAACACACCACGTGACCCACTAGCTCTTACCATTCCTGTTTTTCTTTTCCTTTTTCTTCTCTTTAGTTTTTACCCAAGGTGAACATAAAGACGACCAGCCTTGTGAAGAAGATGATGCTATGTCTGCAACTGCAGCCAACAAAGAGCAGCAGATCTTCCTAGAAGAGGGACGAATTGTAGTGACAATCCCACCAGGAGAACCCAAAGATGGACAGAAGGTCATGGTTAAAACTACTGCAGAGACAACAGCACACCTGCACTTAAAGGATGACGAGGTGGTTATTTCCACTGGGCTCAAGTTTTTGCCTTCGGGAACGAAGTTTGACAAGCCCGTGAAAGTCACAATGCCCCACTGCGCTATCTTCACAAAGCCAGATCAGGCAAAAATTGTACTGTACAGTTGCACAGATGGTAGGCACCCTTTCTTTAACAACAGTTGAGTTAAAAGAAAAGTTGACTTCTTGGAAAGATGTAAAATAATTTGTGGGCCTACTCATTCTTTATATAAGAGGAAGAATATCATAGTACAAAGGTTCCCTGAAAAAGATTGCTCTTCAGATGCCCTCATATTCAAAGTAAGATGAGAAAAAGCTGAAGTGTTCGAGTTGAACATTCTTGCACCTATATGTGTGTTGTCCCTTGTACTCATTTCTTTCCCTTGTACTCATTTCTTTGTGCAAATTGAGTGAATTTTTTTAACGTTCTGATGATTCCAAGATCTCACACTAGACACACCTTTTTATGTACATATAATATACATTTAAAATTTTCTTGGAGACAGTTTCCTTCACATAATCGCATGACATAAACTCCCGTTTATTTTTATATGGTTGCCTGACAGGATACCTTTTTATTTCTCTAAACATTAACATTTGCTAGAGAAAAGGCCTGGGTCATATTCCATACAAAGTTTGTAGTCCGTATATCATGACAGGAGTTAAGTGCTACCATTCCTTCTAAAGTGGGATGGCATTAAGGTTTGGTGTAAAAATGTCAGAGGTAAAAATGTTACAGGTAGAAATGTCAGAGGTAAAAAAGTCAAAAGGGTAAAAATGTCAAAGGTAAAAAGTCAGCTCTGGAAATGCCAAAGAACATGTTACAGTAGTAGGCCCCCTACTAATACTGAATTAGAAAAGCTTTGGCAGCTCTACATGCACTGTGAAGCATAATTGTGTAAAATGCCTTCTGTGTAAGAAATGTAACATGGGATGATGACCATTCATTTGTTTTCTTTGTGAGATGCAGGAATGACAGAATGGAAAGAAAATATGCTAACACAATTAACTAATTAAGTCATTCTTTAGAACAGTTGTATTCCACAGCGTATCCAATGAGATATAAAAAGGTTGAGAAATAGATCAAATTAGTTCCATTTCGCTTACTTCCTATTCCACGCTTGATTGGAGTTTGGTGGGGGGGCGGGCAGAGGGCTTTATACGACGTGGAATGTGCATATCAAAATCGGGCATTCATGTGGAATTTATGTGGTCAGCTACTTATGTTACAAGCCAAGTTTTTCCCACCATTATTTTTACAGTGTTCATCCACATACAATTATACTGTACATGTATGCTTACCCTCTCTCATACATGTAGTTAGTGTTTTTCATACCTCCACCCAACGAAGGTGGGTGCCGGAGGCATTATGTTTTTGTCTCGCCTTCATAGCAAGAGCGAGATATAGGCACCCCTTTTCCGACGGTGGCGGCGGCGTCAACATTTTAAGAAATACTTTCAGGTCACTAAGTCAAGGTCAAAGGTCATTTGAGGTCAATAAACTTAAATTATGTTGCAAAAACTTAACCGCAAGGTTAAGTTTTTTATTTCCCCCCCCCCTCATTTCAGAAGTTTTTGTTCAATTTTCATGAAACTTGTACACAAGGCTTATCAAGTATCAAAGATCAAGTGGAAGGAATTGCATATCACAAAGTCAAGGTCAAAGGTCATTCTAGGTCAATAAACTTAAATTATGTTGCAAAAACTTAACCGCAAGGTTAAGTTTTTTATTTTTCCCCCCTCACTTCAAAAGTTTTTGTTCAATTTTCATGAAACTTGTACACAAGGCTTATCAAGTATCAAAGATCATGTTGAAAGAATTTCAGATCACAAAGCCAAGGTCAAAGGTCATTCGAGGTCAATAAACTTAGATTATGTTGCAAGAACTTAACCGTAAGGTTAAGTTTTGTTATTTTTCCCCCTTATTTCAATAGAATTTGTTCAATTTTCATGAAACTGGTACACAAGGCTTATCAAGAATCAAAGATCATGTGGAAGGAATTTTAGGTCACAAAATCAAAGTCAAAGGTCATTTGAGGTCAGTAAACTTAAAGCATGTTTCAAAAACTTCCCCCTCATTTCAGAATTGTTCGTTCAATTTTCATGAAACTGGTACACAAGGCTTATCAAGTATCAAAGATCATGTGGATCGAATTTCAGGTCACTGAGTCAAGGTCAAAGGTCATCTGAAGTCAATTGATTAAATTTATGTTTTGAAAACTTAACCTTAAGGTTAAGTTTTTGATTTTCACCTTCATTTCAAAAGTATTTGTTCAAATTTCATTACATTTGCCCACAAGGGTCATCAAGTATCATGAATAATGTGGGACAATTTTAGCTCACAAAGTTGAGGTGAAAGGTCTGATTTGATGAAAATATTATCAGAAGATCAAATCTGATATTTTTTTTAGGATCTACGTACTGTATTCTTTACACCTCGGAATAGTATTACTAGATAGATGGCGCAATAGAAGTGCATTACATTGTTGTTATTATTATTATTATTATTATTATTATTATTATTATCATTATTACATTCTAGCCACTTTGATACCCACCTCTTGATACATACACATGTATGTGACTAGTTAAGAATGCTGCCATTAAAATTTGCGCGATGCAGGCGAGACCGCCAGGGGCGTTCCACTTGTTGGGTTGTACGTCTCCCATGCTCGTTCTTACTATAACTTAAGAACCATTTGACAAATTTTTATAAACTTGCATAATGTATGCATATGGGAAGGATAATGATCTGATTGAATTTGGGGTCACGAGGTCAAAGGTCATAGAGGTCATTATATACATGAAAATGGCTCGTTCTCGCAGTAACTAAAGAACCATTTGACAAATCAACTTCAAACTTGCGTAATGGATGCATACGGGGGGGGGGGGCAATGATCTGATTATATTTTGGGGTCACGAGGTCTAAGGTCAAATGGCTCGTTCTCGTGATAACTTAAGAACCATTTGACGAATCAAATTCAAACTTTCATGATATATGCATATGGGAGGGGCAGTGATCTGATTAGATTTCGGGGTCACGAGCTCAAAGGTCAAAGGTCATAGAGGTCATTGTTTACACGAAAATGGCTCGTTCTCACAATAACTTAACCATTTGACAAATCAAATTCAAACTTTCATGATGTATGCATATGGGAGGGACAATGATTTGATAAGATTGTGGGGTCACGAGGTCAAAGGTCAAATGGCTAGTTTCGCGATAACTTAAAGGAGAATGCAACCCCGACAGTGTGCTTTCAGTGAATGAAAAAGAACAAAAAGAGTAAACAGTGAAATTTTGAGACAGACAATCTGTTCAAGAGTTATGAACTTTGTAATTTTAAGTAAATCCTTACTAAGGGATCCTTGAATTGGCAACTTTTTGCCAGCATCTGTGATGTTATCATAGACAACTTCCCATTCATTTTGTACACAGAATTTGCCAACTCAAGGATCCCTATAATAGGGATTTACTGAAACTTTCAAAATTCATAACTCTTGAACAGATTGTTTGATTTTGGTCAAATTTTCACTGTTTACTCTTCTTGGCCATATTTATTCACTACGAGCACACTAATGCCCGGAATGCATTCTCCTTTAAGAACCATTTGACGAATCAACTTCAAACTTGCGTGATGTATGCATATGGGAGGGACAATGATCTGATTAGATTTCGGGGTCACGAGGTCAAAGGTCATAGAGGTCATTATATACACGAAAATGGCTCGTTCTCACAATAACTTAAGAACCATTTGACAAATCAACTCCAAACTTGCGTAATGTATGCATATGGGAGGGGCAATGATTTGATAATATTGTAGGGTCACGAGGTCAAAGGTCAAATGGCTAGTTTCGTGATAACTTAAAGGAGAATGCAACCCCGACAGTGTGCTTTCAGTGAATGAAAAAGAACAAAAAGAGTAAACAGTGAAATTTTGAGACAGACAATCTGTTCAAGAGTTATGAACTTTGTAAGTTTAAGTAAATCCTTACTAAGGGATCCTTGAATTGGCAACTTTTTGCCAGCATCTGTGATGTTATCATGGACAACTTCCCTTTCATTTTGTACACAGAATTTGCCAACTCAAGGATCCCCATAATAGGGATTTACTGAAACTTTCAAAATTCATAACTCTTGAACAGATTTTTTGATTTTGCTCAAATTTTCACTGTTTACTCTTCTTGGCCATATTTATTCACTACGAGCACACTAATGCCCGGAATGCATTCTCCTTTAAAGGGGGTACCCAATGCTGAAACAATGTTATTTCATTTAAAAGAGCATGATTTTATTAGCAGAAAATCATCTGCCTAAATTGTTTTAATAAGTCGTGTTGCCAAGGAAACCCCCAAATGTGGTAAGATTTCAGGATATTTTTGACCCCTCAGCTGTGACCCAGTTTCAACTGGGTACCTACTTTGACGTCAAAATGACGTCAAAGTGGGTACCTTGTCGCGCACTTCTAGCAAAATGCGCGCAAGGTATAATGCATTTTGTACAGTCTAGCGCGCAGTACAAGTGCAATGCGTGAAGCTGGGTACCCACTTTTACGTCATACCTCATACTCAATTTTTTTTTAGTCAACTCTTGACTTTTTATTAGAAAATTCGCCAAAATGCATTTATTTCGATTGAAAATCATCAAAGTTTTAATGTTATTGTTCTTAGAATTCTATTCTCGATCATATATCAAAATTTTTTGTACCATTGTGTAATCACTTTAAGAACCATTTGACGAATCAACTTCAAACTTGCGTGATGTATGCATATGGGAGGGACAATGATTTGATTAGATTGTGGGGTCACGAGGTCAAAGGTCAAAGATTATAGAGGTCATTATATACATGAAAATGGCTCGTATTCATGATAACATAACCATTTGACAAATCAACTTCAAACTTGCGTGATGTATGCATACGGGAGGGGCAATGATTTGATAAGATTGTGGGGTCATGAGGTCAAAGGTCAAATGGCTCGTTCTTGTGATAACTTAACCATTTGACGAATCAACTTCAAACTTGGGTGATGTATGCATATGGGAGGGGCAATGATTTGATTAGATGTTGGGGTCACGAGGTCAAAGGGCAAATGGCTCATTCTCGCAATAACTTAAAGCTGCTATTCATAGGTTTTGAATATGCTCGAATTTCATATCAAAATAAAGTTTATGGTGCACAAATCACTATGAAACCGATTGAAACTTTTGAAAAGTAAGTGGGTAACAAATATTGCCTGTCACAAATCGATAAAACGGACCCCAAATGTTGCCTGTGCATACGTTGCCCAACTCGATACGTCATCGTATGGGCAATAGCCAGTGATGTGGTGTGTTGCGAATGTGGTGAATGTGATGTGTCGTGTCCGAGGGAGTGATTAAAACGACGTTTCTGCATTGTTTGTATGAATTCATTATTCTGTGAATGTTTTCAAAGTATGTTTCAACCATTCTATTTAACATTATTCATATAATAATGTCGGAGAAATTCTACAATTTAATTATGACTTTTTGAAATTAGAAAGGGGAAAAAAATCCCATAATATAATAGAACAGTCTCCCTTGTACATGCTATGTAACCGTTGTGGGGCATACCATTTTAGTTTTAGGGGTGTTATAATTCACGAAAGACGGAGGGATAGACGGAATACTTTTTTTTCTTGAATTTAAAATTGTTTTCTTGGCAAATAGTTTGAACTTGTGTAAAGAAAATATAGAAATGGTAATCACTTTACTGCTAATTTGTTTTTTTTTTTCTTTTCTATTAAGTAGCAACTTATATTTACATGTGCTTATAAGCTCAAGTTAACTTTCCATACTCGGCATTCCAGTAGTCAATTGTATGTAGTAGGTAGGTGAGGTAAAGTAGGTGATCTGAGGCGAAGGTGAGAGTAATTTGGCTTGTAATTCAATTAGGCCTTTGGTGATAGTCTTTGATCAGTTATAATTTCATATCTGGGTTATTTTCACTGTTTATTTGCTTGAAAATCATCAGAACCTGCAATAAAAAAATTAATTCCTTGAAAAAAAATTTTCGAATGAAATTCGTTATCGAAATCAGGTTTAATCAGAGTATTACAGGGAAAAAAATCCCTTGATAAAGACTTGAAGCTATGCTATAATGCAATACATGTATGATGTTCATCTCTACACCCCAGCTCTACACTATCTGAGATCAGTGGTGACATCCAGTCTCTGTACGCTAGCTAGCCATTCCTATCATAATAAATACGAGATTTTAGTGAAGAGGAATGTTGTAGATCAAGATAGTTTCTACAAGAAGCATCCATTTTCCTTAGACAACAATATTATCTAGATAAATTTTACATACAATCATGATTTGACAAGCGGGTCTCTTAATCAGTTCTGTCTCTGAGAATTTGATGCAACGTCGTTTTGGGACGTAGTTTGACATTTGCAGCCCGGCCTGGCTTGGTTTTCTTTGTCATTTTCATGTCAATTTCCTACTTTATATTCTGCTTTGACCAAAAAAAGAAAAGAAAATCGAGTCATCAATGAGGTAATTTAAATAATAAGCCACTGCAGTTTTGCCTGCTCTCTTATAACAGCTAAAATCCATCAAAATTGCATGCGATCATCTCAATGCACAGCCTAGCTCGCCGCAGATCGCCCATAGGCCTACGTCATCATTGGGGACCCGTTTCGCTCGCAGCCACTTCTGGGTTCTGAAAATCAGAGGGGCGTTTTTGGAAAATGCGTTTTTAGATAATTTCTTGGAATTTACAGGAGCAATAATGAACACCACTGTCTTCTGCATACTTCCCCGTTTCCATTCATATATAATTAACCCTATTCTGTGATTTTCTTTGAATGTCACCTTTAACCATTTGACAAATCAACTTCACACTTGCGTGATGTATGCATATGGGAGGGACAATGATCTGATTAGATTTTGGGGTCACAAGTTCAAAGGTCAAAGGTCATAGAGGTCATTATATACATGAAAATGGCTTGTTCTCGCGATAACTTAAGAACCATTTGACGAATCGATTTCTTACTTGCATCTTCTTCTTATGGGATCACTAAGCCTCAACAGGTACATGTAGGTTTAGATTGTCCTAGTCCAGTGGTGGATCGGATGCACTGCTTTACACAGGGGTTCAGAGCAGGGGTTCCAGATCTTCCTGCATAGTGTATGCATATGGGAGGGACAATGATCTGATTAGATTTTGGGGTCACAAGGTCAAAGGTCTAAGGTCATATTGGTCATTATATACATGAAAATGGCTCGTTCTCACAATAACCTTGTGACGGATCAACTTCGAACTTGACTCATGTATGCATATAGGAGGGACAATGATCATATTAGATTTGGGAGTCGCAGTTAAGGTCAAAGGTCAAAGGTTATAGATGTCATTGTATGTGAATGTATGTGAATGTATGTGATTGTATGTGAAAATTGCTCGTTCTCGTAATAACTAAAGAACCATTTGAGAGATCAACTTCCAATGTGGCTCACACAATGTTAAAATAGAACCATTTCTCCAGTATTGTACTCTAAATGTATCCTAGCACATTTCCCATCATTAAAAGTGATATATTTCTGATCTGGCAAAGGCAGAGGCAGAAATTTCGACCATGGGCAGTCAAGGATTCATCTGGGGGTGGGTGGCTATTAAATATAACTCACTTTGTGACAGTTATTATTGCTCTTAAATTGTACATATGTTTATTACTATCATGTTTGTTTCTTTTTTCCCTTTTTATTTTTCTTATGCCAATCATTGCCATTGTTATAACCTGTTATATTTCTTCCATGGCCCCAGGAGGGGCCGTCAAAGAAATAAAAGCATTGTCATTGTCATTGTCATTGTCATTACATTTGTAGAAACCTTGTCTACTCATGGAAGTAAAAAGGCAGATATCTTGCGTTACCCTTCATTTCATAATTCAATATCTGTATCTGTAACATGTTTACTTCTACATTTTCAAATCTGACATACCTCTGACATTTTTACCTCTGTCATATTCAAATCTGATATTTTTACCTCTGGCATTTCCACCTCTGGAATTTTTACCCCTGGTATTTTACCCCTGGCATTTTTACCTCTGACATTTTTCCCACTGACATATTTACTTCTGACACTGCGACGTAATCTCCCAAATTATGTGGTCATTTCTCCCCCCAAAATTCCATTTAATTAATGATGCTAATTTATTAATGAAATAAGATTATTTTGTTTGCTTTGATTCATTCAATTAAGCTTGCTAATTTTTGATTTCGATACTTTGTGTAGTATTCTTAGTAAAAGAACTTTTTTAAAAATCTGGTATCAAAATTAATTTCTTAAAATTTTCATTGCCTTTTTTAATTTCTTATACACTGCCCTCCAAAAGTTTGGGTACACCTGTAATCAGAAGTTATTTTCCACGATCACATACACTTTATTCATCGTCAGGTTTATGACACTGCAAAATTTGGTATGAAATTGAAGAGTAGACATTAGCAATCAAGTTGACACCAGTTTAAGAATCATGAGGCATTTCAGAAGGCAGTCATGCGTAAAAAAAGACAACCTTTTACCCAAATCATCATCCACAGCTGAATGAGGAGGTCACTAGTTTGGTCAGTTTTATTAATGTATCATTCCCCTTTGGCATTTAATAAAACCTGGCTCTTGTTTAATCGATGAATACATTCAAAGTTTAATAACTAATAGATAATAACCATTCCTTTTTTCAAACATAAAATTAGTATTTTCATGTAAAAAAAACATTGATATAATGAGATCACAAGAATGCTCTTCTGTTTTCTGTTTCTTTCATGGAAATCAAATGTCCACAACTCACATAAGAGTTAAACAACATCCAAGAACATGGTGAAACACCTGTTTTGTCCTCCACAGTGCGTAGACATCTCCAAGAAGCAGGGTTGGTGGGTCGTGTGACTTGTGAGAAACCTTTTCTCAAAGAATAGAATCGAAAGAAAAGGTTGGCTTGGGCGAAATAGCACAAAGGATGGTCTGCAGAGCAGTGGCAGAGAGCTATTTGGTCAGATGAGTCAAGTTTGATGTATTGGACAGTAGGAGACGATTACGTTAGGCGCTGAGAGGGGGAAAGGATGTTAGCACAGGGCATCAAACAAACAAAAAAACACGATGGTGGAAGTGTTACAGCATGGGGTTGTTTCGTGCAGATTCGGTTGGCAGTTTGCATAAAGTGGAGGGCATTCTTGCCCAGTATGGCTACCACTCCATCCTAGAGCGGAAGGCCATTCCTTTAGGAAAACATCTCATTGGGGTCCAGTTTGTTTGCCAGCAGGCCAACGACCCAAAACATTCCTAGAGGCTGTGTAAGAACTAACTGGCGAAAAAGGAAACAAAGAGGATCCTGAAAATCATGGATTAGCCGTCTTAGTCCCTGGATCTTAATTCCATAGAACTGTTATTGGAAGAGCTGGACAGGAAGGTACGAATGTCCTACAAATGAACCTCATCTGTTGGAGGTTCTCTAAAAGGCCTGGGAAAATGTCTTCACTGACTACCCTCACAAATTGACCAACTGAATGCCAAGGGTGTGCCAAGCCAGGGGCAGACTTGTTTACGAGAAGTCTCTTTGATTTGAAACATGCTTAATTAACTTGAAAAAAAGTAAAGAAATGTGTATCTCATGACATATTATGTTCATTTTGTTGTTCTTTTCCTTGTAAGAGTAACACAAAATACAAGAATAAGCAATGATATTTGATTTTCAGTAAAAGAACAGAAAACAGAAGAGAATTGTGATCCCATTATGTTCATATTTTTACATGAAAATACTTGTTTTGTTTTTGAAGAAAGGAATGTTTATTGTCTATAAATTAATCATCTGTTAATATATTCATCGATTAAACAAGGATCAGGTTTTATGGATTGCCAAAGGGGCATATATGCTGATACAACTGACCGAACTAGTGGCTTTATCATTCAGCTGCGGATGATGATTTGGGTGATAGTCGTCTTTTTTACGCATGACTGCCTCCTGAAACGCTCCATGATTCTTAATCTGGTGTCAACTTGGGTGCTAATGTCTACTCTTCAATGTGATACCAAATTTGCAGTACCATGAATCTGATGATGAAAAAAAGTGTGGGTGAATGTGGAAAAATTAGTTCTCATTACAGGTGTACCCAAACTTTTGGAGGGCACTGTATATTTCCTTGTTTTCCGACCTTTTGATATTTTTTTCTTTGAAATTTGTTGGTGACACTTCTGCGATCATGAATAGCATGAAATTAATGGATTTTTATCTGTAAAAGCAAGAATAATCATACATTTCTAAATTTTAGCTGAAAATGCAATTTGTTTTGAAATTATACGTGAAAATGAGCAATATTTATTCTGACGTGAAAGTACAAATTGTGCGTAACTTTGGAACCGCATGCCCGGGCATTGCGAATTTGGTCTCAAAAGATGCCCGAGATGTGAAGGAAAAAAGTCCTGAAATTTCAGCGCGAGATCTTTATGACAGGCCAAACAAAGCACTGTTGATCGTTATTCGGAGAGCTGCTGGAGTGGACGGGTCCTTAAGTAGTGTGGAGTGCAGCCATTTCTTTGTGTTCCTTTCAGGTAATGCACTTTATTCAGAAGAAGTCATGGATATGATTGATGGAATATCACATCATCCATTTTCTTTCCAAATTTCTTTTTTGCTACCAAAACTGTACACGAGTATTAAACCCTAGATGATGCCATTTAGAGTTAGGTTTATGCTTTACCACGAAGTCCCATCTTACTGTTGCAGTTTTCCTGCTAAAGGCTAGCAAAAATGAGCTGGAAGATTAATCTTATTACTACATGTATTAACATAGATTCAGGAGAAGTGAACGCCACCCCTTCCTCTCCAAATCAACTTCCGAGGTGTGTTATCAGAGAAAAAGACCTGGATCTTTACATCGACCATTTCAGTAAGTGGTGGATTGTCTCAGTTATAAGAAGAACCTTCATTGGGAAGCGACTCACATGCATTCCTCAAGTACCACTTCCTCCACTTCGACAGGATAACATGGATTGCATCTATCTTTTTTTGACAGATGAGAATGGAACAAAGAAGGTAGTCGTTTCTTATTTGATTCTGCTTTAAAAATTACAGAATGTAGTGTGACGGCCCTCCGTCTTCAGTCGGGTTCTCGAAGCTGGAGGGCTAGACTGTCCTTTGCCTAAAATGCCTTCATCTGTTGACGAACGCCACCCTGTATGTATGTGGCTTTCTTCTGCTTGATGTAGAGGCCCACATGTAGATTATTTGTCCCAATGTATATGGGGGTGGAGGGTAAAGAGACACTGTGTGTGGTTGAATGGTGGCTTTCAGGGTAATAAGTGATTCATATTGGAGCCTATGAGGGCTCACATGCCTCTTGGCAACAGTGAAGGGTTTCACTTTTGCGAGCCCTTGCCCATAGGCAACTGTTTATTTCCTCTACTCTTTACTTCAATTTCTCTGTCACTGTCATTTTTAAAGATATTTGTATTTATTTCATTGTGTTTTCTATGTATGTTTATGGATTTTTTATTTTTATGACCGAAAAATTAATAATAAGATAATAATACTAGTACATTCTCTCTGAGTGGGCTTAATCTGTCAAATGAGACACCATTACCTGCACAGTTAGGAATTGATGATTTGTTTCATAGTGGATGACCTTTTCCATACTTTAAATTGCACGCAAAAGTCAGTGGAATAGGTTGTACCATCCATGCTGCCACCTATCTTCTCGATATACCAATGCTGTGTTAAGTCAGAGGTATCTTTTATACTAGTTCATTTCAGTGTTAATTTGTTTAAAATTGAAAATTACGTGAATTACTTTATCTCGATGCCAAACGAATGCCACATCGTTGATGTTCTCATTATTTCACTCGTAACAGGACAGGAAAATGGATTACAGATTAGAACTTCCCTTTCATCATCCAATCTACATAAAATGGGGGAAAGGACCTCTCGTGATCACATATTTTCAAAATGAAAAAAATATGGAGAAAAGGGTGAGTAACATGAGATAATCCTGTTTTGAAATGTTGAGTAAAGAATATGTTAGATATGAGGGTTTAGGAGGTTAAACGTCAAAGTGTATATGGCTATTCCAGTGTAAGGTATATTTTGAAGTATGTGTCTGTCAAGAGAACTTTTTAAAAATTCAGGCTATTTGAGTAAAAAACTATACTGAAATGTGGATAATCAATATGAAAAATGATTTTTAATGAGTTTAGTTCCTTATTATGCCCCCGCAGACGAAGTCTAGAGAGGGCAATGAGCGTTGCACCTGTCCGTGCATCCGCGTGCGTCCGCGTCCATGCGCGCCATATGTGCATGCGCATGTCATAAAAAGCGTAAAAATGCTGTGTTTTTTCACGCAATTTGCACGTCTGATACTTTTCTTGATGATTCCTTACAATTTAGAACCATTTTCAACTTACCATAATGTTGCATGTGCACGCCAAAGATCAAAATCTGTGCGTGCGTCTATGGGGCAAATATTGAAAAATCGCGCAAAAACATGCCCTTTTATATCCTTTTATATTCTGAAAGCTTACGACTTCTAGATTTGAATTCATGAAGACAAAATGGCACTTTCATGGTTAGAAAGTCCTGATATTCTCATCTCAAGTCAAAAATTTGATTTGAAATTTATGACGTCATATTTCCTGTATTCAATTGACGATATTCACTTGTGGTTGGTCGATTTCAACATTGATTTCAACACTGATTTATTGAAACAACACAATGTATGTCATGAATTCCTTGAAACATTTTGCCTGCCTCTCTCTTGCCTCTTATTTCTAAACTTACTCGTGTATCCGACAAAACCACTACACTTATAGACAATATTTTTTGTAACATTCCCCCCCCCCCTCCAGATTCTTTTATAAGCCTTTCCGATATAACAGACCATTTCCCAATTCTCACTCATTTTTCATTAAGATGCTCAACTAGACCTGTTCATTCTCAAACACTAAGACCCAGACCAACGCATGAAAATACAGCTATCTTAGGCGCTTCTTTGGACTCTGTCAATTGGTCTTGTGTGTACGATACTGAAGACATATTTGTCCTTTGACAATTTCTTAAATATATTGAATGACAAGTTAGATAAACACATCCCGATGGTAAAAGACAAACGTAATACGTACAAAACTGTTCCAAGACTACCATGGATATCAGCATCTATTTTGCGTTCAATTAATAGCAAAAATAACTTATATTACAAATTAAAAATGAAAGGTACAGAGCAATCCAAATCAAATACACGTCTTATGAAAATACCCTAATTACGACTTGAAAAAAAATACTTTGAGAAACAATTAACTCTATATAAACATGATATCCAAAATACATGGAAAGTTATAAAAACAGGCAATGAACTTATCAAAAAATAAAGTAGATATTTCCAAAATCAGATTTAATGATGTCATTGTTGACGATGCTGACAGTATTGCCAATATTTTTAATGATCATTTTTCTTCTCTTGGTGAAAACTTGGCCAAAGACATTCCTCCCGCGACGAAAAACTTCTCTGACTATCTTGGCACGCCTAATCCGAGTTCTATATTTTTTGATCCAACTTATAGTCAGGAGATAATTGATATTGTATCTGGATTAAAAAGTAAGAAAATCCCAGGTTTTGATGGCATTAGTAATGTCATTGTAAAAGCTGTGATAAATTCTGTTGTTACCCCCTTGGTACATATATTCAATCTTTCCTTAGAATCAGATGAAGTTCCAGATAAACTGAAAATTGCCAAGCTCATTCCTTTATTCAAAAAAGGCAATAATTTGGACGTCAGCAATTACCAACCTTTTTCTTTGTTGTTTTCTTTTTCTAAAATCCTCAAAAGAATAGTCTACGTTAGAACTGCAAACTTTTTTTACAATACATAGTATTTTGTCTGATGTTCAGTTTGGGTTCTGTGAAAAGCACAGCACCACTCATGCGTTATTGAATTTTATTGATAAAGTAGTAAGTGCTCTCGACAAATCTTGTCACCTGGTGGACATTTTCCTGGACTTCTCCAAGGCCTTCGACACCATCAGTCACGAAATCTTATTACATAAATTGTCACATTATGGGGTGCAAGGGAAGGCCTCAGAGTGGTTCAGGAGCTACCTATCCAATAGACAACAATACGTTTTTGTTAAAGGTCATAATTCTAAGATGCAAGATATAAAATGTGGAGTCCCAAAGGGTAGGCTACTGGGCCCACTGTTGTTTACCCTTTATATTAATGATTTCTGTAGGTCATCCCAAATTCTGTCACTTATCTTGTTTGCTGATAACTCCAACTTATTTTTCTCCCACCAGAGCCCACAAACTTTAGTCAATGTTATTAATTCTGAACTCATTAATGTTACTGAACGGATAAGAGCTAATAGATTATCTTTGAATCTCAAGAAAACAAAATATATGTTATTCAGTAATTCCATAGATGCATTACCAGTGAACATTATTTTTGATGATACTCCCTTAGAAATTGTTCCACACACAAAATTTCTTGGAATTATAGTTGACAACAAACTTTCTTGGAAAAATCACATTGAAAATATAAGTAAAATAATTTCACGAAATATAGGTATTAGCAACAGACTAAAAATTTTTGTTCCTTCGACATCACTTATTATGCTTTATTCATCTTTAATTTCCCTATTTGAATTATGGGATTCTTGCTTGTGGAAATACCCATCAGTATCTGATAGACTGATTGTTACTTTTGCAGAAGAAGGCACTTCGTGTTAGTCATAGCTCTGCCTTCCGTTCACACACGGATCCATTTTTCAGGGCCGTAGCTAGCGGGGGTCCCCCCCCCCCCCCACTGCTCAGGATTTCGTCAGTAAATTTGTGCTGCCGTCAGGAAAAATCAAAAAGGGGGAGAGAAAATAAAGGAGAAGGGGAAAGAAAAAAGAAAGAAAAAAAAGGAGAAGAAGAAAAAGAGAAAAGGAAAAGGAGAGAAGAAAAAGGGAAATAGAAAAGAAACACAGAAGGAAGAAAAAAGAAAAAGAAAAGAGGTAAAAGGAGGGGGAGAAAAGGAAAAGAGGGGGGGAAGGAAGAAAATGGATAAGAAAAACGATGATGAGAAGGTAAAGAGAAGAAAAAGTCTCAGAGAGAGAAAGAGAGGTTCCGAGGTTGTGCTTGCGCGGCTACGGTGCAGACGTTGAGTCGGGGGGAATGATGGACCATGTCGGGTCAGGAAGGGATGTCCCGGCTGTACTTTGTCGGGTATTCTTGCTTGATCCTTCATCATCCTTGGCAAGTTTTGATATTACGCAATTGGCCCGTTCTCTGTATACCGACGATAGTGTACCGTGATGATGGGGTCGTCCAGTAATCGGGTTACCCAGCCCTCCATCGAGTCCGGACTGGAATCTACAGTGTTTATAGAAAATATAGCATTATTTTGTCTGTCGCTCGCTTCGCCCTGGTAGAAACAGCAAGAGAGGTGCCCAAATATTCGGCAAATAAGTGATCGAATATTATTCAGATATCTTATAGTGTATTTTTATGACGAAATAAGAATTCTACCATTAAGAAGAGTGTATAATTTGCCTCGCTGCACTCGCTCGTATAGATGAAAGATGGTTTCGCTTTTTTTTGGCAAATAGACAATCGAATATATAATTTGGATATCTTATATGTTTATGTATTTTGATGACAAAATAACACTCATTCTATGGAAAAGGGTGTATAAATTTTCTCTCTCGCTGCGCTCGGTCGTATATTATTCACATACGGGATAGTTTAGGAAAAGCAAAAGAATTCGGCAAGCGAGGTTACCGAATATATGATTTAGATATCTTACTGGCCTAAGTGTGTTTCGACGAAATAGCATGAAAAAGAGTGTATATTTTTCCTCGCTCGCTGCGCTTGCTCGTATGATATTAAAAAACAGGATCGTTTTGGAATATAATTTAGACACTTTTTGGCCCATCGTGTATTTTGATGAGGAATGAATAATCACCTCAACTATGAAAAGGAGTATATATTTTGTCCTCGCACGCTTCGTTCGCTCGTATAATATTTAGATACAGGATAGTTTTTGCAAGCAAATGAATTCGGCAAGCAAGGTGACGAATATATGATTTAGATATCTAATACTGGCCAAAGTGTATTTTGACGAAATAACATAAAAAAGTGTATATTTTTCCTCGCTCGCTCGTACAATATTCAAATACGAGATCGGGCAAGCGAGGTGACCAGATATATAATTTAGATACCTTTCAGCCTATTGTGTACTTTGATGAAGAATAATCACCTCAACCATGAAAAGGAGTATATATATTTTTCCTCGCTCACTTCGCACGCTCGTATCATATTTAGATACAGGATGGTTGAAATTGAATGAAAATGTGTAGGAGAGACGAAGGAAATTGTGATAGAGGCACACGATTGAAAGTGCCCCATGGGCTTTAGACGGTTTAAGTAATATACGTTGGTCATCGGTAATCGGTGACAATGTTTGTTGGTAATCAGTGGCCTCTGCACCCCCTCCCCAATGAAAAAGGTCTAGCTACGCCCCTGGATCCATTGCTCTTTGAGAGTAAATTATTGAAAGTCAGAGACCTGTATTTATTCCAGTTAGGGCAATTTATTTGCAACTATACTAATAATGTTCTTCCCCATATTTTTGATGCCATGTTCCCTAAAAATCAATCTTACCATAACTATCCCACGAGACGCTCTGGCGAATTTCATTTACCTCTCTGCAGAACTTTACTAGGCAAAAACACATTCATATACAACGGTCCCAAATTCTGGAACTCCCTTAGTAATGATATTAAAGATAGTGTCTCTTTGAATACATTTAAACATAAGCTCAAACTATTCCGGCTTCATCCTTACAACAGTTAGCAATGGAAATGATATTTCAATTTTGGTTACGTCCAGTCAAGGTCATCGCACCATCCTATACTTATGAAATTCCCACCTGTCTATTAGGCCATGGGCTAGTGGGGGTCATAGTGCACCCCCTTTGTGACTTACAGAAATGTTTATTTTCATATAGCCCTGGGTCTGAAAATTCAAAAAATTGATGTTGCCTGCAAAAAAACTGGGATGGAAGACACGCCCCATTGACTTTTTGACCGCACCCACTTTTACAGCTGATTGTAGAAAATAAGGGGTATTGATAGTTTGTAACTGCTCTAACTTTGCAATTTTTGACAGATGTATATTGTATGACCCCTTAAAATGTTGGCCTAATTAAGTTCTACAAGTTTGTGCTACATTTCATGCAAATTATTTATGGTAAACAGGTCATCAGAGGTCAAAAGATCAAATTTTGACCTTTACCTCAAATATATAGAGCAGATGCAGGGATTTTTTTAATCACAAACACCCTATAAAATATTTTTTTCATTCAAAATTAGTTAAAATTGAAAGTTGAATATGTCCAATCATGTTTTCATTTAATACCATGAAGTTAATGTTGCCAGTGAAAAAACTCTGATGAAAGATACCCCCATGACCACGCCCACCCTTGCAGCTGGTTGTAGAAAATTAGGGGTATTGATAGTTTGTCACAGCTCTAACTTTGCAATCCTCTAAAAATATATATCATATCTTGGGTTAATTGAGTTTTACAAGTTTGTGCTACGTTTTATGAAATTCTGTATATGGTGGAAAGGTCACCAGAGGTCAAAAGGTCACAGATTTTGACCTTTACGTCTAATATAGAGCAAATGCAATGGGGTCTTTTATCAAAAAGACTGTACAACAGATTTTTTTCCAATTGAAAATGAATTAAATTAAATGTTTTATATGTCCAATCATGATTTTATTTAATACCAGAAAGTTAATGTTGCCAGTGAAAAAAAAAATAGGATGGAAGATACCCCCATGACCACGCCCACTCTTACAGATGGTTGTGGAAAATTAGGGGTATTGATAGTTTGTAATTGCTCTAACTTTGCAATTCTTCACAAATATATATCATATGACCCCTTAAAATGTTGGGTTAAATGAGTTATACTTTATACTTTATATTTTATATTATGTTTTATGCAATTCTGTTCATGATGAAAAGGTCACCAGAGGTCAAAAGGTCACAATTTTAACCTTTACTTCTAATATCTAAATTTAGCGGATTTTTATCTTTTTTAATCAAAATGACTCTACAACAGATTTCTTTCATTGAAAATGAATTGAAATTGAAAGTTACATATGTCCAGTCATGTTTTTATTTGATACCAGAAAGTTAATGTTGCCAGTGAAAAAAATGGGATGGAAGATACCCCATGACCACGCCCACTCTTACAGCTGGTTGTAGAAAAGTTTGTCGCTGCTCTAACTTTGCAAATCTCTACAAATATATATCATATAACCCCTTTAGTTGTTGGGTTAATTAAGTTTTATAATTTTGTGCTATGTTTCATGCAAAAAATTTTTATGGTAGAAAGGTCACCAGAGGTCAAAAGGTTGCAAACTTTGACCTAAGTTTAACTTTACCTATGATATGTAGCAAATAAAGTTTTTTTATACCATGATTGTATTTTACAGTTTTTAAATTGGAAATGAATTAAAATGAAAAGTTACATAGTTGTAATTATGTTTTCATTTAATATCAGCAGGCAAATGGCAAATGTTTGAAAATAGGCAGAATTTAGCTTTTGGAATGTGGAATAAAGGGATTTCATTAATAAGGGATACAAAAGGTAATATAAAAGCTAGCACTTGTTCAGGGATTGAAATCATTTGGTTCATTTCATAATGATGATGTATAACAAACTGTTGTGGTGCAGGTACTGTAAAAAATTAGTTTTAACAACCTCATCAATGAAAATGATTTGTAGAATTAGGTTTCACTGCATTGTCCAAATATCAGTTGTGATCATAGCCCATGAAAGATTTCAAAGTAACACTTGCTGTAAAATATTCCTTAATCCGATGACAGTTCTTCAAATTGCTTTCCCTTTATTCTATATATATATATATATATATATATATATATATATATATATGTGTGTGTGTGTGTGTGTGTGTGTGTATATATATATATATATATATATATATATATATACCAAAAGCTAAATTCTACCTATTTTCAAGCATTTGCCTGCTGATATGGTCATGGGGAGTATCTTCCATCCTAGTTTTTTTTATGGAAACATTAATTTTCTGGTATTTAATTAAAAAATTGAAGATATGACACATTTTCATTGATTTTCAATAAAAACAAATCTGTTGTAGGGTCTTTGTGATAAAAAACTGCTGCATTTGCTCTAAATTTATATTAGAAGTAAAAGTCAAAATTTGTGACATTTTGACCTCTGGTGACCTTTTCACCGAAATCAGAATTGCATAAAACGTAGCACAAACTTGTAGAGCTCAGTTAACCCAACATTTGAAGGGGTCATATGATATATATAGAGAGAGAAAGAGAGAATTAGAAAGTTAGAGCGACAAACTATCAATACCCCCAATTTCTACAACCAGCGGTAAGAGTGGGCATGGTCATGTTCCAACCCAGTTTTTTTTCACTGGCAACATTAACTTAAAGACGCTCAGTCGTGAGCTTTCATGGAGAGTGGATCATATTTTAAATGGTTGAATGGTTAAATGGTTGGTTGATCAAGCTGACTGCTAAGAAAGCATGTGTATGTGTATTTTGCTGACACCAAGACTTAGTGAAAAGCACTGGAAAGGCCTGTAATACAGCTACATTTCTGGAGCACAGCAGAACAGTTTGCCGACAAATCTGTACCACCATGGCCTGCTTCGGGCATTCTCGGGCCAGAGAAAGTGGGATAATGACTTTGCCATATGGAGCAAAGGGAGGAATATACAGAGAGTTACATAAGGTCTATTGTCATAAAACCCATAGTGATGGACAACATCTGTTGCTGGGTAAGCACCCCAGTGGTATCAAATTCTCAATGAAAACCCACGACTGAGCGTCTTTAAATGAAAACATGATTGGACATATGTAACTTTCAATTTTAACTAATTTTGAATGAAAAAAAAATATGTTATAGGGTGTTTGTGATAAAAAAATCCCTGCATTTGCTCTATATGAGAGGTAAAGGTCAAAGTATGTGACCTTTGACCTCTGATGACCTGTTCACCATAAAAAAATTGCATGAAATGTGGCACAAACTTGAAGAACTCAATTAACTCAACATTTCAAGGGATATATGTGAAGAATCGCAAAGTTAGAGCTATTACAAACTATCAATACCCCTAATTTTCTACAACCAGCTGTAAGAGTGGCATGGTCATGGGGGTAACTACCATCCCATTTTTTTTTTACTGGCAACATTAGCTTTCTGATATTAAATAAAATCATGATTGGACATATGAAACATTCAATTTTAATTCATTTTCAATTAGAAAAAAATCTGTTGTAGGGTCTTTTTGATAATAAAAAAATCCCTGCATTTGCTCTATATTAGAGATAAAGGTCAAAGTTCGTGACCTTCTGACCTCTGGTGACCTTTCCACCATAAACAGAATTGCATAAAACATAGCACAAACTTGTAGAACTCAACCTAACATTTTAAGGGGTCATATGATATATATTTGTAGAGGATTGTAAAGTTAGAACAGTGACACACTATAAATACCTCTAATTTTCTGCAACCAGCTGTAAGAGTGGGTGTGGTCATGGGGGTATCTTCCATCAGAGTTTTTTCACTGGCAACATTAATTTCATGGTATTAAATGAAAACATGATTGGACATATTTAACTTTCAATTTTACCTACTTTTGAATAAAAAACTGTTACAGAGTGTTTGTGATTTTAAAAATCCCTGCATTTGCTCTATATTAGAGGTAAAGGTCAAAATTTGTGACCTTTTGACCTCTGATGACCATAAACAATTTGCATAAAATGTAGCACAAACTTGTAGAACTCAATTAGGCCAAACTTTTAAGCGGTCATACAATATATATATCTGTCAAGAATTGCAAAGTTAGAGCAGTTACAAACTATCAATACCCCTAATTTTCTGTAATCAGCTGTAAAAGTGGGCGTGATCAAAAAGTCAGTGGGCGTGTGTTCCATCCCAGTTTGTTTGTTTGTTTGGGGTTTTTTTTGCTGGCAACATCAATTTTCTGAATTGTCAGACCCAGGGCTACATGAAAATAACCATTTCCGTAAGTCACAAAGGGGGGGGGGGTGCACTATGATCCCCACTAGCCCATGGCCTAATTCCTTTTATATTTGAGTCTGGTTGTCGGTCATATTATGCCATGTTGGTCTGTGGCAGCCCATCTCCCATCTTCTTAATATCTTGCTGTTTTCTCCTCTTTTTCCCCTTGTGTTTCCTGTTTGTTTGTCTTATCTATTCTTGTCTTGTCCCTCTTTCGCCTTGTCTTGCCTTATGTTATCTCGTCTTATTTCTCCCTTTTCCCATTGTCCTTTCCCTTCTTTAATTGTCTCAAATGCGTAATGCATCGTTCATCTGGCGGAGTCTTCACTGTGTGACTAAATCTGCGACTGTAATATATACTGCTGTTTTACCTAGCTCTGTATCATACTTTCTTCTGTTTTCTTTTCTTTATTTTCCTTTTTCTTTCTTGAAGAATCCACGTCATTACAAGCATTGCTTTTTTGTGGATTTCTCGTTTCAAAAATATCTCTTTTTTTTTCTTTTCTTTTAATACACTATGTCAAGCAGACATTTAATTTGTTTTGATAATAAATAAGAGAAAACGATGTATGTTAATTTACGATATTTCTGTTTTTAAAAAAAGAAAAAAATAAATATTTCATGTCTTGTGTTATATTGAAAATAAAACATGAACTTGAACTTGAACTTGATTTTCCCCAGGATTTCGTTATGTTGCAGCTGAGAAATTCCCTACAAGACGTGTACATTTTTTTTTTTTTTTTTTTTTTGGACATGTATTCTCCACGGAACGGCGCTCTTTCTCAAATCTTGATTCTACATTCCAGTCTTCTTTGAAGAATACATCGGTTATTTCTCCTCGATTTTCGCAGAGCTTCGTATATGTTATAGCCGATAAAATTTTCTATACGGAGGATGACATTGATTTTTGTCTGGCCCACCGAAGGTGAAGGCAAGACTAGGATCCAAATGGCGTCCGTCCGTCGTCCGTCGTCCGTCCGTCACAAATGTTAAAGTTTACCTGCAAGACTCTCTTATGACGCATAACTTGGCAACTGCTGGTCCAATGGCAACCAAACTTGGGTGGTAGATGCACTAGGGGTACCATCATGTTGCAGTGCTTTCGGAGGTCACATGGTGAGGTCAAAGGTCATTTGAGGTCACATTGTTATAGGGTACCTGCAAGACTCTTTTTACATACGTTAAAGTTTACCTGTAAGACTCTCTTATGACACATAACTTGGCAACTGTTGGTCCAATGGCAACCGAACTTAGGTGATAGATGCACTAGGGCTAACATCATGTTGTGGCGCTGTTGGAGGTCACATGGTTAGGTCAAAGGTTATTTGAGGTGAAATGTTGGAGTTTACCTGCAAGACTCTCTTATGACAAATAACTTTGCAACCATTGCTCCCTTTTCAACTAAACTTGGGTCATAGATGCACTTGGGGGACCTTCATGTTATATTGGCATCGGATGTCACATTGTAAGGTCAAAGGTCATTTTATTTCAAACGTTAAAGTTTACCTGCAAGACTCTCTTATGACACATAACTTGACAACTGTTGATCCAATGGCAACCAAACTTGGGTGATAAATACACTAGGGGTAACATCATATTGTGGTGCTGTCGGAGGTCACATGGTAAGGTCAAAGGTCATTTGAGGTCAAATGTTAAAGTTTACCTGCAAAGACTCTTTTATGACAAAAAACTTTGCAACTGTTGCTCCCTTTTCAACTAAACTTGGGTCATAGATGTACTTGGGGGGGGACCTTCATGTTATAGTGGTATCGGAGGTCACATGGTTAGGTCAAAGGTCATTTGATTTCAAACGTTAAAGTTTACCTGCAAGACTCTCTTATGACACATAACTTGACAACTTTTGATCCAATGGCAACCAAACTTGGATGATAAATACACTAGGGGTTACATCATGTTGTGGTGCTGTCGGAGGTCACATGGTAAGGTTAAAGGTCATTTTAGGTCAAACATCAAAGTTTACCTGCAAGACTTTCTTGTGACATCAAACTTGGTTAGGGATGTACTTGAGGAAGCTTTCATGTTATTTAGCCAAGGGTGGGCGAGACACAACCTTGCTATTGGCTTGTTAATCAGACCACCTTATTCGTCCCCAGTGATGAATTCAAATATCTCAATGATTTTGTAATATACAAATGTGCATCTGACTTTAATTCAGTTTTGGGGGGTTTTTTATGCATGCAAGATGAAGAATGAAATCAGCATCTTTTAAATCTCTTTTTCGGACCAAAGAACTATAAATGCTTACTAATCACATTAAGCAGGGGTATCCGTGTTCTGTGGACACAAAACGTCTTTTCTCCTTTGAAAATATATTTTGCCCGTTATCCTGATGTGCTTTATTCTTCATTTTTCCCCCTCAGGAAATTGAAGAGAGGCAATTCAAGCGATTGGCTCATCACTGGGTGACGTTCACCCTCAAGGTGCAGGGGATCACGACAGAGCGAGTTTTATTGGAATTCAACTTGCGTCAAGATGGTCATGTGGTGATAAAATTTCCTTTAGATTTGAAAGGTGATATACATGCACTAAATAAGGTACATACACACACACACACACACACACACACACACACCTGCACCTCCACTAAGCACAGTCACGTTTTTTTTTAAATTCATTTTTATGCCTCTGCCCACCGAAGATCATTGCCGGAGGCTTCATGTTTTCAGGTTGTCAATATCTTAAAAACTGTTTAAGGTATGAACTTCAAACTTAATGCTAGTATTTGTATCATGATAGGAAGACGATCTGATTAATTTTTGAGTGTGTAGGTCAAAAGTCAAAGGTCATAGAGGTCAAATTGTGAAATTTCAGGTGTATAGCTTTGTTAGCAAGATATCTCACGGGCTATTTGAAGTATGAAATTCAAACTTGGTGCTAGCATATATCACCATAGGAAGACTATGTCATTAAAATTTAGGGTACATAGGTCAAAGGCCAAAGATCACAGAGGTCAATTCCAAATTTTCAGGTTTCAGTCTTGTTAACACAGTATCTCAAGCACTACTTGAAGTATGAACCTCAAACTCGTTGTTGGTATTCATCATTATAGGAAGATGATTTGATCAGATTTTGGGGTAAGTAGGTCGAGATATTTGCATGAAATTAAAGATTAGTTAGTTTCGCTAGCACTATATGCATGTGTTTCAACTTTTTTGTGTGCTTGATTATACGGAGCTAAAGAGATCAGACTTTTAGGTTGCCACATATAGGTCAAAGGTCAAAGATACAATTAACATCTTGTAATAATAGGATTTTTTTATTCTGGTTGTCTCAATAATTCAAGTACAGTTTGAGCCATAAACTAAATATAGGCAGAGGCATATACATGTACGAGACACAGTTGCATTCATCTTGTTTTTAAGACTATTACACGTTTTTGCATTTACATGTAAAAAGCATGCAATAGGTAACAGTCTGGCTATCCAATGGCTGTAGGTGCCCTATGGACGGCAGCATGAGTTAAGAGGTGAATGTAGAAGTTAGTACATATTAGAGTAACTTGAGGACGTTCCACAGTTAAAATCAAATCCATGTCATTTTCCCCAAATTTTGCATAGAGTTACTTTGGTACCTATGTAGGCCAAAAATGCAAAAAAATAATATAGGTTCATGTGCTTATTTTATTTCTACGGAACTTTGAAGTTGCCATAATTGGATGGCAGATAAAATGACGCAGTCAAGAGATTTAGGCCTCTATTAGACCTCACGATTTCGACAAACGAGTATAAATCACTTTTACTCTGTCAAAACCCTATTAAACTTCATCAATTCTTCCAGGTTTGTAGCGAAATGTATGACAAGGGTGGAAAGACTCTTTAAACTAGGCCATCTGCACTTCTCTTTAAACTAGCAGCCCCCTCATGTGGCGAAAATGGTGCCAAAAAGGACAAAAAACATCATCTTAAAGGCTTGGAATCTAGACGAAAAATAAAAAGGACAGTTTAAGCTGCACTTTATTCAAAATCCATGTCATTTTCATGAAAATTTGCAAAGTTGTAGAGGAATGCCTACTGAAGGGGTAAACACATTAAAAAAGTGGGGTCCATGTGCTTGTTTTTGAACTATCGTCCCCCTGATATTTGCGAATTGGCTTGAAAACCACAAAAACGCGCCAAAAACATGCAAAAGGCTGAGGATCTAATCTAAAATACGGATGACTCAAATTTATGGTCCCAAATATTCAAAACCCATGTCATATTCGTCTTTCTCTCTGGAATTGTAGAGGAAAGTATACTGAAGAAATTAAAACATTTAAAAAGTGGGGTCCATGTGCTTGTTTTTGAAATATCGTCGCCCTAATATTTGCGAATTGGCTTGAAAACCACAAAAACGCGCCAAAAACATGCAAAAGGCTTAGGATCTAATCCACACATGCAAAAGGCTGAGAATCTAATCCAAAATACGGCCTATTCAATTTTATGGCCCCAAAAATTCAAAACCCATGTCATATTCATCTTTCTCTTTAGAATTGTAGAGGAGGGTATACTGAAGAGATTAAAACATTAAAAAAGTGGGGTCCATGTGCTTGTTTTTGAAATATCGTCGCCCTAATAGTTGCGAATTGGCTTGAAAACCACAAAACGCGCCAAAAACATGCAAAAGGCTGAGAATCTACACTGAAAACGAAAGTTGGTCAAATGACTAAAAAGATTAGTCATTCACTATGTCTTATTTGACTAAGAAATTTGATTTTAAACTGACTAATATCAATTATTCAATCAAATTATGTCTTATTTGAGTAATCCTGGAAATAATTAGTATTGCATGAGAAAGAATTGGTCCGTAAATAGTCCTACACTGAAATCAGTTAGTCTTACATTACTCATCATTTGCTAGTCAATGATGACATGACGTGGTGCTGAGGTAAGCTGTCAGTCATGGGAACTAATTTCACACATGCATATTCAAATTTCATATATACTTTTAAAAAACAAAGGCTGTTCTTGGCACCCTGAATGCTTGTCATAGGCTTGACTGACATAGCAACAAGTACAGCTGAAGTAGTGTACGCAAACTTGATTCCAAGTTATTTTTGTAGTTAATAGACCTGTTTACTAACATATTATTCAAATTTTATGCATACCTTTCAATCATTGGTTGTTGTTGATAACCGGAAAGCTTGCCAAAGGCTTTCAAGACAGAGCAACAAGATCAGTAATGTTACCCAAGTAGTGTACTAGTGTTTGTTCATTACTAACAGGTTTAAGGAATATCTCCTTAGTCTATAGTGCAGACGTCCGGTCCAGGTTTTCCTGAGATGTCTTTTCATTGGACTTCTCAATTAAACACAGGAATAATGCCTGCAGAAATAGGTAAAAAATATCCCCTCAGGTATGCAGTATTCAGTTTTCTGAGAGTAGGAACTCCAAAAGAGGGGTTTTCCCACTAAAGAAAGCACACGAATTGCGAATCGCGAGCAATATTCGCCGATTCACATTACATTTCATTACACAATGCTATTGCTATTTGAACATAATCACTGTGACCACCTAATTTGCCATTAGGCAACCTAACCAATTGTACTGGTTGCCTGGCTGGCAACCAAGGAAAAAAGTGAAGTGAGAGCCCTGTTAATATTTACTAAAGCTTTAGACAGGCTTTACAATCAATTGTAATTTTTACCATATATCATGACGAATGTAAATCTAGTCAATTTTGCAAACCAAAACCAGCGAGAGCTAGCTGCTGCGCTCTAGGCCGGCCAGCTCGGCAGGCTCGGTGTTGCATCTGCGCTGTGATGCACTGTGAACAATCACCTGACGCGCACAGCTGATCCATCAGCTGTGCGCGTGACGTTTTAACCTGCGCGGTAGGGATGCGCAGAAACATAACTGTGGAACGTCCTTAACTGGCCCATAATTAAAGATTATGATATACATGTGCTTGTCGTCGATAGTAAGGATATGTACGTACCAATCATAAACAGACTTTTTTTTTCATTAAACAAGGATCGTGGCGTTTTTGTTGCATAAAATGAATAATGCATTTCTTCATGATTATTCATTCTTAATACAATCTGCCTACTCTCCTTGAGGCTATGTACATTATGTAGCTATCGTGCTCAGCCTGACACAGATCCGTACGATAGATGCTGACAGCCTCAACTCAAGTGCAGATAGATCATATAATGCGTCATTTCTATAATATACAGTTTGTCCAAAAAAAAATTACGATGAGCCTATAAGTATCAGTCATTGAAAAAATCAGTAGGCAATATGAAAAGTCATTGCAGATTGTGAAACCATAACTATTTCTCTACCAGTCAGTGAAGATCCGTCTGATTTGGTCAATTATATAGTCACAAAAAACATAGGGATTTTTGTAAACAAACCCTTCTGTCTAAGTTTGAACAAAAGGGACCCTCTAATCACTATGGACAAATCACACTCCTTTTTCAATTGTTGCAAAGGAATTCACTATTTTCTTTTTATTTGTGTTTTGGTTGTAATGAAAACAGTTTATATTTTGTCATAGTTATCATTATTCCTTTTGTTGTTATTGTTGCGAATGAAGTGAATGTGGATATGTTTTATATAACAAAATAAAGCATGAATGAGAAAAGATGAGCAGTAAAGAGTTTTGAGATGTTGGTCATTTGTAATAAAATGCAGTGCTTATAAAACTAAATTATGAGACTATTTCAAAAGTGCATTGTAGTAATATGTCTCATTTGCATATGTATCATTTGCATATTTGATGCGCGATAATGTAACTGACGTCACATTGGATACGCGTTGCTGTTTATCTGGTTATGATATGGCGGTCCCGGCCCAGCCTACCTTGTTGCCGGTGTTGCAATCAAACTGATCAATAAACCTTATGTTATGATGTTGGAACATATATGCCTAGTACAGGACTCTTTATTGACAATAGCTTGACATGGTGGCAGCTAGATGCAGACCTGTGCTATGATTTTGGATATTGAATTGGATCAAGTTTGGACATGGAACATTGTTGTTTGCTCCTGAATACCGGTACGTACAGCGCAGTGTATACCGTACGGTACGTTATGAATTTGTGCACACAGTGACTTGTCGTCTGCGCCGAGTTGATATGCTGATATGTGTGTGTGTATTAACTGATCCATGATTTGAAGCGCCGCGGAGTCGCCGGGCCGCTGGGAATGTGATTTTGAAATGGTAGACTGGAAATAATTTTAAATAACGTCGTGGAGTGAACTTCCGAATGTTGTGCAAGGATGGATGCCGTTTATCATAGATTTCCAGTGACTGATTTAATGTGAGATTCCACGACGCCGATGCCGGAGTACGCTAATCTGGACTGAATTCATCGAGCAATTTGCCTGGCAATGTCAATGATTCTGATGGAACTGATCTCATTTTTACTATTCGTCTCAATGACTGAGCTGAGCCTGAGCGTAGACTGGTTGGAAGTTCCCATGAAGCTGTATGAACAAGAGCGCTAGAGCGCGGGCCCCATCCTAGAGGCTGGTCCCAAGCAAGATTTGGACCTAGTATCCCGGACCTGTGGACCTGGATCGAGTTCAAGGCCAACTTATGAACGCTATGCTGATCATGTGTTTATCCAGTGGATTTATGAGACTTTGCAGTCTGGATGATCAGAGGGAAAGCTCATTGAGAAATAAGTTGGATTGTGAACATGAGCGCTGAATTGAGAGCTGTGATATAAACTGGAAGACTTACTGGAAAGTTAGACCTATTTTGCATGCAGGTCTAAATTAATGCAGTTGATTTAGAGGACTCTAAGTAACTGTTCTACATTGACATGCTATGATGTTATAATATTGCACTTATCAATATTTGCATGGTGTAGGAAAGTTGAGTTTTCTTCGTGTGCAAGGTTCCATTCACATATGGTGGATAATTTCTACATGTTGTATGCACACTACTATGCTGACAGTTCCGTTCACATATGATTGCGAAATCTTGATTTATGCTGTATTGTATACAGAGAGTTCTGTTCACATATTGCTCAAATGTGATAAATACGTTGTATTTGTGTAAAATTGGAGTTGTCCTCAGACACAATAGGGCTAGGTGAGGATCACCTCCAGTCCTCTTCACCTTTTTGAATGTAGACTTGATCGTCTGGATCGCTCTTTCCACAAGTCCGTTGCTCTGCGGATAATGGGGGCTCGATGTGACGTGCTGGATGTTCCACTGATCTGTGAAGGTCCTATATTCTCGGCTAGAGAATTGTGGTCCTTTGTCACTAACGATCCTCAAACGTATGCCCTGCTCACTAAAGATGTTTTTTGTGATCTGAACAACAGTTGAGCTGGTACAACTTCCTCTGATCTTCCTCACGACAGGAAACTTAGACCAATAGTCTACGATGACAAGATATTCTTCGCCTTCGAAATGAAACAAGTCAGTCCCGACTGTTTCCCATGGGTGATTGGGTACTTCATGCTGAAGTAGCGGCTCTTTCTGCTGAGCGTTCTGCAACTCATTACATGCTTGGCAAGATTGCACCATCTGTTCAATTGCTTTAGACAAGCCATCCCAGTAGACACATCTTCTTGCCTTGAGTTGAGTCTTGGTCGTTCCTTGATGACCAGCATGAAGACTTTGTAGCACTTCCTGCTGCATCGTCTCTGGTATGAAGATTCTCTCCCCCTTTATGATGAGACCATCCTCTACCGACAGTGTATCTCTGCAAGACCAGTAGTGACGCACTTCTTTGGGAACCTTCTTTACGTCATCAGGCCACCCAGTTAGGATTACCTCCTTGAGCACCTTTAGGCTCCTGTTGGCTTCTGTTTCCTCTTGCATCTGTCTGAGCTTGCTCGGAGATATGTAGATTCCATGGATGGTTTTGTCAAATTCCATAGTCGGTTGCTTCTCTGGGTTGATCCTTGACAAACCATCTGCCAGGGTAACTTCTCTTCCTGGCTTGTACACAAGGTTGAAGTCGTACGGTTGCAAACGGAGGAGCATCTGCTGCAATCTGGGTGGAGCGTTGGCTAAATTCTTCCGATGAATGCTTTCCAACGGCTTATGGTCCGATTCCACAGTGAATTTGGCTCCATACACGTAGGTGTGGAATCTGGTGCAACCAAACACTACTGCCAACATTTCTCTCTCAATGTTCGCATATCGGCTCTCTGTGTCTGTCAAGGCCTTGCTTGCGAATGCCACTGGCTTCCCTTCTTGCAATAGAGTTGCCCCTAGTCCTCTCGTAGACGCATCTACCTGGATTGCTGTGGGCTTTGAAGGGTCAAAGTAGGTAAGGGTGCACATGGATGATACCAATGACTTCAAATGCTCAAAGGATTCCTGATGTGATGGCGTCCATTGCCATGCACTGTCTTTCCTTGTCAGTGCCCGCAGAGTCTCTGCATTCTCTGCTAACTTTGGGATGAATGGGGACATGTACTGTACCATCCCAAGGAACTGCTGTAACTCTCTCAAACAGCTTGGTGTTGGAAGACTGGTAATATCAGCAACCTTTGCAGGATCAGGATGCACACCTTCTTTGTCATAGAGACAGCCAAAGAACTTGACCTGTGGGATCTTCACATCGCATTTCTCTGGATTGAAGTCTAGTCCATACTCTTGTCCCACAGTCATGAGATTGTGCAATGCTTTGTCATGATCTGCTTCAGTCTTTCCATAGACAACTATATCATCTGCAATGCCAATTGTGTCTGGGCACTGCTCGAGAATCATGTCCATCTTCTCTTGGAATATGTCTTGAGCTACTCTGATGCCGAAGGGCAGACGCTGAAATCTGTACCTTCCGAAAGGTGAGTTGAAGGTTGTCAAGTAGCTCGAATCATCATCTAGGGCAACGCTCCAATATCCATGCCTTGCGTCTAGCTTCGAGAATACTTGAGCACCATGTAGCTTATGGGTGATTTCCTCAAGTGTTGGAGCTTGGTGATATGTCCTCTTACACGCCTTGTTGAGGTCCCTTGGGTCGAGGCAGACTCGTAACTTCCCGTTGCTCTTCCTGCTGAAGGCTAGCGAGGAAACCCAATCTGTAGGCTTGGACACTTTCTTGATGACATCCATGGATTCCATCCTGTCCAGTTCCTCTTTCAACTCTTCTCGAAGATGGATAGGAAACTTCCTTGGTGGATGGACAACCGGTTCAACATTCTCTTCAAGAGTGATGTGGTATTCACCTGGGAACCTCCCAATACCCTGGAAACGATCTGGGTATGCAGCTACCAGATCCTGTGTACTCTTAATCATGCCTTGACTGCTTCTCTGATGCATCTCACAGTTCACTATAACTAGGCGCATCTTCACTGAACTTTGCAATCCGAGGATAGCAGGTCCACGTGTGTCCACGATGAAGAAGCTGTTTCTGAACCACTTCCCATCTTTGTACTGGCATGGAAGGTCAAAACATCCGTACTGCTGTATCGGTGTCTCGTTGTAGGCGTACAACCTGACATGTCTCAGTCTGACAGCTGACTCCAGGGGATATCCCTCGTAATCTAAGAGCTCTGGAAAAGCCTTCCTGAAGCATCGAAGAGGCAACACATTCCCCTGTGCTCCTGTGTCCACCTTTACTCTCAAGGTGTGGTTACCTGGCTTATCCCTGATGCTAAACTTCAGAGTAGCAAAAAGCTCGTCTTTGTCATCACTGTCATCAATGGGCATACCATCAACATGAACATGTCCAACATAGATCGACTCTATAGAGATGTCTTCAAAATCCCTCTGTAGGTCGTCATCGTCATTCTTGCTGGCAATTGGATGCAGATTCTTTGCATGGTTACGAGATCTGCTCTTACTTCTATTCTTCCAGCTTCCCTTCTCACGTCCAACCTGTCTGGTCTTAGATCGAGACCTCTGTTTACCACCGTCTCCTGAAGACTTGCACAGTTTCTTCCAGTGACCTTTCATGCCACACTTGTGACACTGTGACTTGAACGCTGGGCACTTCTTTGGTGGGTGCCACAGACCACAATTCCTACAAGAATTGGACTGGTGCAGATCATGTACTGAGGCTCTGTCTAGGCTGTTCAGCTGGCTCATATGGGAGTCACTGGCCTCATGCATCCTAGCCAATGAAGCAGCCTCATCTAACTTGAGATTTTCATCTTTGCTCAGTAGGGCCTTCTGCACCTCTGGGTGTCTAATTGCAGCAATTAAAACTTCTATGATTCTCTCTTCAACAGTATCATCAGTCTTGAAGTTGCACTTTGCTGCTTTGGTGCGACATCGTAGAATAAAATCATCAATAGTCTCTGATGATCCTTGTCTGTACCTCTGGAACTCTAAACGATGAATCCGGAAGTTCTCCTGGGGTTCCAGCTGGGTTGCAAATGCATCCCAAATGTTCCTGGGGTCGGCAAGTTGCTCGTCTGTCAACTTCCAGGTATTGAACATCCTCAGTCCTTCTACCCCTGACCACAGTATCACGTAAGTGTGCTGCTCCTCTGCCGGAGTCTTCTTTATCTTGAACCCCAAGTCAGCAACTTGTTTAAACTCTCGCAACGCTTGCAAACGGTCCGGGTTGGACCAGTCCATCCTGGGACTTGGAATAAATGCACTAGCCATGATGATACCTGTGATCAAATCTTCTGCAAGACAATATATGCACTGAGAGAAAAAAATAATGGCTATTTCATGTTAAAATGCATATACAAGCAGAAATATCTACCATATGTGAACGGAAATCCAATTGTACACAACTCCAATTGACAGTAGTTTACCTTCACCTGCGGAACTACTGCAAGGTAGAAAGTATAGAAGCAACCTGCCCATGAAAATGCACTCTGACCATCAAAGTGAGATTAAGGAGAAGCTCCGAAAACGCCAAGAAAGGCAAAAGGAAGACTACGATAGAAGAGGAGTGAGGGAACTACCTCCCCTGATGCCAGATCAGAAGATAATGGTGTTTGACCATGGGTCTGAAACATGGGCCCCGGCTACAGTAGTCCAGCAGTGCCAATTAGAACCAAGATCGTACGTGATTCAAACTCCAAATGGTAGTGTGCTACGCCGTAACAGAAGAGACTTGCGTAGTCTTGAACATCCACAGAAGAAGCGAGTACGCTTCAACATCCCACAAAACTGTGCAGAGAGAACACCCTCACTTCCTAACGACTATACCCAACCTAACCCGAGTGATGATCATCAATCCAGTACTAATGGGTACCACACTAGGTCTGGAAGATTGGTCGAGAAGCCTGATCGACTAATTGAAAATTAACAATGAATGTTCTTTTTTCATCAGCCAACAAATTGAAATTGTTGGAATTTATGTCTTATCGTATATTGCCATAAACCAATTAGTAAATCTGATTGTTGTATGTATCTATGATAATTTGATGGAGATTGATCCTACATTTTCGTCTGTTATTGATGATATAATTGCATTACGAGTTATTCATAACTGGTCACTTCTTGAAATTCCATACCTCCAAATATTAAAAAAAAAAAAAACAGAAGAGAAATTTGGAAATGGCACAAAATAATCATTTTGTGTATCAGGATTGTTTGTACTGATACATGCACGAAAAAAACATGTGTGTTCAATTTTTTTTTGCCATTATGACAGTTGAATGGTATAATTGAGTTATGATACTGAGTTGTTCCAAAAAAAAAAAAAAAATGAGACAAAATAATATTATACATATTATTGCTACATGTTTGGAATGTCTATGTAACAACACCGTGATAATACTAGACTGTTCTGCATGGAGTTACCCAATGGTTTTATATCCCCCAAAAATGTTTTTGCTCGAAGTGTTACAGTGATATATTGCTGTTGTTGGAAACTTTATATATATATATATATATATATATGAAAGGGGGGATGTAGTAATATGTCTCATTTGCATATGTATCATTTGCATATTTGATGCGCGATAATGTATATATATATATATATATATATATATATATATATAATATATGCCTAGTACAGGACTCTTTATTGACAATAGCTTGACATGCATTTTCTTGATCTTTGAAGCGAGGTTTTTTTTTACACCTAAAGAAAACCTGGAGCAATCTTTGTTGATTGAAATGGTATCCATAAATTTGAATAAAATTGTAATTTGTAAACTAGTCTCCTGTGAACAAGTTATTTTCATTTTGTGGATGCCAAGGACATTATTGATGAAAGATGGAGTAAAGTGACCAATGACATGCTTTACTAAACTCCCTGATCCTTTGACTATTAGACTACAGAAATAATTATTTCCTATGATCCTATCTGCAATAACAATCATAGCAAATCAAAACAAAACAGCGATTTCCTTTGTAAACTATTCAAAGGGACACCGGGATTGCCCATTGTGCTTTGAGTTTTCCATCTGTCTAAACTTGGACCGGAAGGACCTATGACATCTGTTTCAAAAATCTGTATTTCTTCGTGACCACTGGACCGAATCAGACAGGGTCTTCACTGACTGGTAGAGGGATGGTTATAGTTTCATAATCTAACTGATTTTTTCATATTGCAAAATGATTTCTTTCGTTATCGATACTTACAGGCCCATTGCAATTTTTGGGAGACAAACTGTACATACATTCTTAATAGGCATGCTGCAAACTTTATTAATCATGAATTTTAAATCGTATTGTTCAGCAAACCCTCATACACCCATCACACTAAGCTAGTTCCCTAAATTGTTGCCAAAGCAGGCTCACATTGTGGGCGAACGAAGTAAACGTGGTAGCAAATGTCTACGATCTGTTTTAAGAACTTCATGGACGGGCTCAGACCAACAAACTCAATAGTTCTGTGGCTCAGACTCGTTTGGACGGGAAGGGTGCTCTAGAACTTTCAGCCTTCTCAAAAGTTTCCCAGTCCTGAAATTAGAAGGAGTGAAAACGCGATGGACGTACTATGAACGGAAATGCTGTACTTCCATCCTACTAGAGGAGTGTAACAACATGACGTGATCAAGTATCAATTAACATTAAAACCAGTACGAACGGTACATTTTTGTTGCTAGAATATGAGATTTTTGTCATTTCTCTGTAAGCAGAGCAACCTGTTGAATAGTGGTTTCATGGAACTTCCGTTTTCTTTGGTTGTTATTTGCATCTATCTTTATGTTACTTTTCTTTGGAGGCATAATAAAACCCAGGAGGGAAATAGCTGTAGACTTGAATGTCTTGCTCTACACACCTAGATGCATCGAACAGTAATGATGAATACCAAGAACCCCCTGAGTTTTTCTTGCCCTCAAGCCACGACCAGCATTTTACACGTACTAGAAGCGCATTTGAAAACGCAAAGAACAAGATGAGGATGATTTAAATTTGTCCCTGAACGGGTTGGTCGAACAAGTTACAAACTAGTTACGATGGGTTGGGAACAAGGTAGGACTAGTTAAGAACAGATTTAAACTGACTATAATGGACTGCTTGGAAATGGCAAAATTACTCGAACAGAACTTGATATGAATTGACTGTTGGTGGGGTACAGACGAGATGGACATTTTGAGGAAATCGACTGTTCATGAACGAATTAGCTTGTATTATCAGACCAAAGTTAAACATTCTACCTCGACCAAAACCTGTTTTACTATTTTCTGGGACAGGGTATAAGGAATTTTGAGAACGTAGTGAGAACTAAGTTTGGTGTGATGGGGGCCTTATTAAGATTCTAAAATTTTGAAGATCATGTGATCACTGTGTTTCATGATGGAGTCGTTTTATTTTATTCATATTTTCTTTGTTTACCATATACATGTACTGTCATGTCAGAGTCTTACTATCCCAGCTATTGTGCCCATGTAACACATCATATTGGATTATTTATTTCTTACATAATTATGAAAATGTCTTTACTCATAATTAATGCACAATCTTAAAAATCGGGAATAGGCTTGTTGAAAAACAAGGCTTGTAATTGAGAATAATCAGTTTTAAGAAAATACTGAGTTCATGATAATATATGAAGTAAATTCATGTCAACAAGTTTTATAGTTAAAAAGCAAAATAAATAAAAAATGTTCTTCCAAATCCACCCATCCCGGCCTCCTCCCCTGTAGGAAATGAATGTACACCCATGCCGTCGATGAGAGCCCTGACAGGAGATTCATCTTTTGAATGCAGCAATATGACTATGTCTTCAATAACAACATCAACAGAAACAACTGCCTCCGCACACAGTGAGCAGCACCTGCAAAGGTATTACAAAGCAACTTTTTTTTCGGTTGTCTGTATAATTATACAGATGATAATAATGATAATAACTGGATTTACAAAGAGTCTTTTCCAACTTAGAAAAGTAAGTCTAACCATTGCTCTTAATTGCCTTTTTACTTCATAGCTTTCATGAAAATTGATTGAACCGATTTTGAGAAATCACGCGGACAAAAAATATGGTGGGAAAAAAAAATTTAATTAAAATCCTACAAAATTAAGAGGTGATCTGTCGTTGACAGACCACCAAATGAAATATTTTATAATATGATTATCTCAGAAATGAGCATGAACGCACCTGATTCAGTGAGTGTGGGAATGGAGCTATGACTCCGTCTCCTTCATTTTGTACAAACCATGTTGGTAAACTCTGAATATTCAGTCGGTTAGTAATTAACTAATAATAATATCGCTATCCAAAAGGTCTAGATTTAAGTTTCCTCCTGCCCCTCGGAAAAAGGGACGTTATGTGTGGGGTTAAAGAGTTACTTATAAGCAGTGGTAGGCCTTGCATAATACCTCAATTGAAATGAGTCACCCCAAATGGTGTTAATCTTTACTGATTATGGACTGCGATTTTCTGTTCTCTTATAGTCGGAAACAATTCTTGTGTCTGTTTATACAAATATCTGAATTGCTCGACTTAATGCATCAAAACGACTATATGTGTTCGATTACTGCAAGGTTGAGAAAAGCACTTGCAATCAAAAACATAAAAATTGATTTCTCCTTTTCTAAAGCTTTTGTATAACCCATCCCCTCCCATTGAATTGATCTCTTTCTCTCGTACTGCTTTTCCTATCTTCCCATCCCTCTCTCTATTTTCATGCCTGTTTCTCTGTCCTCCGCTCTCTTCCTCTCTTTCACGCTAAGTATATTTGTTCACTTTCTCACATTCAGTTATGGATATTATCACTGATGTGAATTCCCTCTTTATGTATCTAGTGCAAACATCCCAGTATCGGAAGTAAAATTGAAGAAACTAGCAGATGAACTCCCCCACGACAAGTACATGGCACTTTGCTTGCAACTTGGGGATACTGCCAACAAGGCTGAGAACAGACTTGTAAAATACAACAATGACTGCTCACGAGCCGTTATGGAGGTTCTAATTTCATGGAAAAATCGAACAGAAGGATTTCATTCAGATCTAGAGAAAGCCCTTATCGCTATTGAGGCTGGTGGACTGTCTATTCTCAAAACAGATTAGTCAAACACATTAACATGGACTTGTATTAATTATCACTGTCTTAATTTATCCCCCTAGGAAAAAACAGAAATTAGGAAGAGTTAAAAGATTTTCGACAGGTAAAAACCCATCCTGGTTTTCATTCCCATTTGTTCTGTCACTATGTTTTGATTCTACCTATTTTATTTTTCGGTTATATCAGCTCGATTATAATTTAGAATTCTATAGTTATTATTAAATGTGGCATGTTCGAATTAGAAAAAAAAATGACATTTGAACTTTCTTACAGAGTCAAGCACTTGGATACGAACTCATTAATAAGTAATAGCATGCAGTATAAAAGTAAAGTAAAATTTTAAGTATATGAGCAATTTCACTTTCTACTAGTTCGTACGAGCAAGAGCAGTGTAAACTTATAAGTCATATACAAGTCATACAGTATAAACATATATTTACATACGAATACTAGAAGTATATCCACCTGGAAATTAGTAATTATCGTCCCATTTCTCTTCTGAGTATATCCAAAATCCTAGAAAGATACACTTAAATGAAATATTATACAGTCTTATGTGTCCCACACTCCAAATTAGTATATCGCTCACATATTAAATCGCTATTAATTCCTTCTCTTTTACTCAACTGCTGTCTGCTGCACCTGCACCTGCACTTGCATAGCACCTCTTGATTAATACTGAATGATTTATGTCACGAAACTTCTTTTATGAGGCCGCCATCCATTACAATCCTAGCGGCTCACGATGATGGTCTCCTGCGTTCTTTGATTATTACCTATTCTGTTTAATGAAAAGCATCATATTTTGTATTCTTCTTGTTTGTATTGTATATTACGACTACATTGTTATTGATCTTTTATGATTGTAGTATCTATGTAAACATGTATATTCGGATTGTACACTGTATCATTTGAACGCAGAAATAAAAGCAAACAATGAGAGGGAAGAAAAAAATGACATCGGATTTCTTTTGTATAAAATAACAGAATTATATTATATTAGTTCCACAGGAAACGTTGTGAGGGGATATAGCTTTTAAACTTCATCATTGTAATTATTATCATTATCATCATAATCATCATTTTATAATCATTATTATGACTTTATTATTACCATTATTATTAGGTGGTCTGTCATCTTTGACAGATCACGTTTTGATTTCGTTAAAATTTTCTTTATTCTTATTATTATTAGGTGGTCTGTCATTTGACAGATCACCTCTTAATTTCGTCAGAATCTTATCTTCATTATTTTTATTCTTCCACTTTATTTTTGTGCAAACGAAATCTCAAAATCTGTTCGTTTGATTTTCGTCCAATTTTTGTCAGTTATTAGGCCTATTGAGGACAAGTTCCACGAAACTTTTCAGGGTCATCAGGTCATCGTGACGTCATCAAGGCGCCATTTTGTAAATATCATGTCATGATCATATCTTCATAACGGAATGTCATTTCTCGTTCATATTTGGCATGATAAATATTCATATCATTCTGAACAATTCCATCTTTTTAAACGCGCGCATACGCGTACGTCCACGCGTCAGTGCGCGCGCGGGCAAAAATGAAAAATGCTCAGAATCGACTCATATTTATTTTGCACACGTTTCAGGCCATTTTAAGCATTTCAAAAAATTGCGCCCGTCATGAGCGCGCAGGTCCTAAATAACGTAAAAACGCCGTTTTTTTTTCACTTGATTTGCATTTCTGATACTTTCCTTAACAATTTCCATCAATTTAAAACCAATTTCAACTAACCATAAGGTCGCACGCGCGCGCCAAATTTCAAAATCCGTGCGCGCGTCTATGGGGCAAATAATGTAAAAACATGTCCCTTTAAAATCCGCCATAGCTCCTCAGAATGCACGGAGACCCCCAAATTTTCTTCATATTCTGAAAGCTTAATGAGTTGTAGATGTGTATCCATGACAAAAATTTAGCTTTTCGATGCTGTGACGTCATCCTATTCTTATGTGAACTCAAAATTTTGATTTTTAATTTTTGACATTATTTTTTTTTGTCTTTAACCGAGACTATCCCGCTTATTATTTATCCATTTTTGCCGGGATTTCGATGTGTTGTAGCTTAAACGATTCTGCACAAACCTATTATCATTGTTGTTCATTCTGATGACGACATCATGGTCTAAATTAACGATAAATGGTACAATGTCAATTTTTCTCATTTTACGTGTATTCTCTATGGGACATGACCTTCAAGTAATTCTTAATTATACATTCTCGTCTTCTTTGACCAACAACTCCCTTATTACTGCTTGATTTTCATCCAACTTCAAGTATGTTGTAGCTGAGAAAATTCTCTATATCATACGTCCATATGTTCTTTAACCAGATGTCAGAAGCATGTCGAAATTTTAACTGGAAAATATGATATTAGAATTTAGTTTTCCATATTCATGTTATCTCTATGAGCTATTTTCAGGTATACCTTTAAAGCACTTGCCTCACATGCTCAAGATCCCTGGTTCGAGTCCCGGAGGGGGGGGGGCATTTTTTTCTTCATTTTACTTTCTTTTTACATTTTATATTACTTTCCTCTTTTAATATTATACTGTCACAGTCATTGAAATAAACTGCCTGATTTTGGCCCGTTATGACAATAGCAATGCAGTGCACAGTAGTTTATATACAACCGTATAGATTCGTTAAGGTGAATTAAAGTTTGGATCACCTTTCCATTATGCTGCGATATCAAATCATCCAATTACTATGACGTTAGTCTTCTATCGAGACGTAAAAATTTTATCAAAAGTCTTACCAACGACTTTATCACTATCCATGTCGAAACCTAAAGGATACCGACAGACCACCTAATTCGTCATGTGACGAATTCAAATATCTCATTATTATTATTATTATTATTATTATTATTATTATTATTATTATTATTGTTATGTAGGTGGTTTGTCATCTATGCCAGATCACCAGTTCCTCTTAATTTCGTAAGATTTTTATTTATTTTTGTATGTATTATTATTCCCCTTTTTTGTGTTCTAAGGTTTTCAGGGTCATCGGGTCATCTTGACGTCATCTAGAAGCCATTCTGTGAAAATCTCGTAATGATAATGTCTTCATAACTGAAAGTCATTTCTCATTCATTTTTGACATGATTAAAGTTCACATCGGTCCTTAGAATTTCAACGACATAGACGCGCGTACGCGTATGTCCGCGAGTCAGCTCACGCGCAAATATTAAAAATGCTCAAAATCGAATCAAATTCCTTTTGCACACGTTTCAGGCCATTTTAAGCATTTCAAATTTGCGCGCGCAGGCAATAGAAAACGTAAAAACGCCTTTTTTTTCACTTGATTGCATTTCTGATACTGTTTTTAGAGAATTTCCATTCATTTACAATCATTATTTCAATTGCTGACAAGGTCGTACGCGCGCGCCAAAGTTTAAAATCTGTGCGTGAGGCTATGTTGACAATGACAATAATGTAAAAACGCGCATAAACGTGGCTTTTTATATTCCGCCATAGCTCCTTAGAAAGGGTGGGGACACCCGATTTTTTTACATATTCTGAAAGCTTAAGACTTATCAATTTGTATTCATGAAGAAAAAATGGCCCTTTCATAGTTAAAAAGTCATCGTATTCCCATCTCAAGTCAAAAATTCAATTTTAAATTTATCATTAACTGTACTCAGTTGACGATATTTTGCTTATGGTTGGTCGATTTTCTCCAGGATTTCGATATTTATGTTACGTTATGCTTAATGAATTGAGTTTTCATTTGTATTGTCACATAAAAACATTGCATTATCTAGATTCCTTGAAATTTATCCACCGTATGCATCTTCATCGTATTGGAGAGGTGAACAAAAATATTAGATATCATGGTTAACTGTGAAAACTTCACATTGCCTTTATAGCCATTCCCATCGGAATTTTTGATAGATATTGCATTTTATAATTACCACTTGTGGAATTATTCATAACAGGATTTGTACACTGCATGATATGTTCACGTATATATTCTGATATTGTTGTACATAAATCTTATACTTGTTATTTCGTTTACATACAAAATATGTATACTTTTTCCTTGTATGTGAAGTTGCACATACCTAAACACAAACAGTGCTTAGATTGGAACACGTGTACGTTTGCATTTTAATGCTTGTTCAGTACTCATACACATTCTTTAAAACCACATGATTTTTTTCTTTCTCGCTAATATCATTTTCATTCGCATTAATGCATCATCGATGGATTGAAAGATTTTAATTTGTTTAAGGTATACGCGTAGTTATACGAATATATGCTGTCGGTTGTATTGTTACTACATAAACGTAGTTTTAGGAATATTGCTTGTATCATCATAACACGCATTGCTTCTGCTAATCATTGCCTGAGCATTTTATCTAATATCAAGCTTTTTTCAAAGTTGTTTCATTTTATATACCATGTAGAGTAGTGAAAGTATGTTAATGTGTTGTATATATGCAGAAACAGCCGGAAAATGATTTACATGCCAATGTATCTTTTACTTATGTGCATGATTAATAATTTTGAATTGAACTGAAACAGGGAAATTTCGTTATTAAACACATCATTGCAATTGTGGAGGCTTTAAAAGAAAATTGATCAGAATTATGTCGAGCATTGAATATAGAAATTTGCACACATAAAATGTAGCCATCTGGCCAGAGCAATGTATTATGACACCATATACTTTTTCATGAGATTTTGCATTGTATAT
>CM057166.1:23306153-23340153 GCA_029962745.1 Echinometra lucunter | reverse complement strand
GCGGAAGCTAATTGTGATGTTTAAAACACAAAACAGTTTTTAGGAATCTTACTATGATGTCACGCTAGTTGTGCAATGGTACAAAAACTGCGTGTTCATCTGCAACAAGCTTGGAAGGCATATTTAGTTCTTGAATATTAGACCAGGGAAAATGCAAGGCTATATTGCCCGGTCTTATGGTGAAAACTTTTGTGAAAGAGGGTGATATAAGAAATACAACCATCATTGCCCCATTTGCATCAAAGACGAGGGGGAATACAATTTTTGTAAAACCTTAGCTCAGATTTCTGATATGGTTAATCATATGGGTCAAATCGTTGAACGATGTACAATTGGCTATTTTCAGACCTTGAGCACTTCAAATGCTTGTAACTTTCCCCTAAAGGAATTATTTTCTAAGTTTCTGGTACCAATGCAAAGGTTACGAGTTGGACTTTTAAAAAATATATACTTTTATAGATGTTAACTCATTTTCCTAGGAACTAGAGGCCTTCAAAGCTTAAAAAACAGCCAAAAGGGCTGTTTTTGCAAAATTTTCATAAAAACAAACATTTCTCCTGCCTTTGAATCCCGTCCCACAGCTCATTCCCTTTTTGTGGGTAACCACACACATGTCCTCAAAAATATCAATGGACTTTGAAATGCCTTGATGCAATACCGCCTACAAGGGGCAAGCCTAAGTGAATTCATGTATAAAAAACGAATGTCTCTGATCGATACTTCTTTGTCTACCAGCACAAGCTTTATTCAAATATGGATGTTCCCAAAGTTACATACCTTTAGTGTCCCATAAACCCTATCCATCCCCCCAAAATTGTTAGCCAATTCTCTTTGGTTGTGGCTTGAGAGCCACTCAAGTAAAATTATACTGGATTTCTGTCAGAGATGTTCATTCCGTATTTACTGTCACTGCTTTGAGTGTAATGAGTTTCGGTTGAAATATTGGCCACCTACATGCCCAAATGTAACATCCAAACAAGACTATTCTATATTTGAGTGGCACATTGGCTGTAAACATTTGTTTCTAGAAACATTTCTGAAAATCACGAACGTCTCATATAAAAATGAACGTCTCTGTTTGAAATCTTTGTGGGGAATCCCGGCATCGTTTGCGCACGCGCTGCGTATCAATGCATTCGCCCGTTTCAGCAGGAAGCTCAATCACCAATATAGATTCAATCTTTGACAGCTGGCCCTAGGAAATCTTTCAAAAATTCTAAAAATATAAGTACAAAAAATAACTTCACCAGATTGTTGTTGTGAAACTGATTGCTACGTGAGGTGTGGATGGGTTAGTTGCGGGATTAGTTGATACTTTTTGTAGAGGAGGTGTATGAACTTTGGTTTAAAGCTATTTAGAATAAAGTTGGCATGCCTAGGCCGATGTAATTCAAGAAAGTTAACATAGCGAACGTCTCTGTTGAAAACAACGGACGTCTCTGACCATTATGAAGGTGTCAACAAACACTATCCATTATTGTTGTAAAGCCTCTTTAGCCGAAATTAACTGTGGCTGATAAAGCACACATAGTTTCCAAGTATTTATAATATGATTTGGAAATAATTGCTTTAAGAAAAGTAAGAAATTCAGATGTTTGAATCTGATAAAACACAAAATTGAACTTAAAATATCACTTTGATAGTCTGTAAAAGTGGTGCAAACTAGTTGACAGGGCAGAAACCAGTTTGTAAGGTTAGTATTAAATGTATACACCTAAATTATCTAATTACTTTAACAATATGATCCAAATTTTTTTGTGCTAGACCTATTGATGAGGATTACGTCGTTTTTGTCAGAGACGTTCGCGTGTTGATAAATTTTCATTGGCGGAACTATACTGCGAGCCTGTACAAACTAACTGGTGTGTTTAATTATAACCCATTACCATCCCACCCAGAAGGAAAAACCAGTTTGACTGGACCAGTTAGACCAGTAGAATTTTTACTGGTAACTCTGGAAATTGGAACATCGGTTTACTGGTCTAACTGGTCATACTGGTCCAGTTAAAATTGTACTGGTCCAGTTAAAAATAAAACTGGTCTTGAATTACTGGAATTTTATACTGGTCTTGTTTCTGGAGTCTCACTGGTCTTCAAACTGGTATCCAATTCAAGCTGGTCTTACTGGTGTTACTGGTATTTCCTACTGGTCTGGTCCTCGAACTGGTCTCGTACTGGTCCCTGAACTGGTCTTACTGGATCAATTTACTACATGCATTTGGTTTCTTATATACCATGGTCAGTGAAATATGGTGGAAAAGATGGTTAGTAAATTAATCTTTCTGCTATTATTTTAAATGTGTTATGTAAAATTATACATTTTCATTGTGAAATAGTTCATACACTTACACGTATTTAGAAAGTTTTTAAACAACAATCAGTGGCATTGCAAGGATATTCTATTCTAAATCCTGATTTTTCTTTTAAAAATAGGAAATATGCAAATGAGGTAAACCACGTGATCAGCATCATCAGAATTACTGGTATTACTGGTCTTGACCAGTTCAATTTCAAACAATGAATTACTTTAGACCAGTTGACTATATCAGAGGAATATATCTTGCTTTGATCTTAATCATAATTAAAGGAAATAATCATTATAATGATAATGTTAATAGGCCTACTTATGATAATTATGATAATATTAATAATAATAACAATAATAATAATAGGCCTACTTACAATAACAATAAAAATGATAACAGTAATAAGAATGATAACGATGATTATAATAATCATAATAATCATTATCATCATAGTAATGATAATAACAATAATAGCAATGATAATGATGATAATAACAATAATGATAATAATAATAATAATAAATTGTTGAAACTGGTTTCCAGTATATTTTTACTGGTCCAGTTAAAAATTAACTGGTCCAGTAAAAATATACTGGAAACCAGTGTAGGGTCTCCAGTAGATTTTTACTGGTCCAGTTAAAATTAACTGGTCCAGTAAACATATACTGGAAACCAGTAAAAATCTACTGGAAACCATTTACTGGACCAGTAACACCAGCTTGATGAAAAACAATTTAACTGGTGTTACTAATTGCTTCAACTGGAATGCAATTGTTGGAACTGATCTCCAGTTGATTTTTACTGGTCCAGTTAAAAATCGACTGGCCCAGTAAAAATATACTGGAAACCAGTAAAATTCTACTGGAAACCAGTAAAATTCTACTGGAAACCAGTAAAATTTCTTACTGGTCTCACTGGTTTTTCCTTCTGGGCAGTTCATAAGCTATGTCAGTTTCTTGTTGAAATGTCTGTCATTTTATATTATGGGTCAAAATTATTTTCGTCATAGACGTTTGTTGGGCACAAATTGTAAAAAATTTATATTTTCCTGTTAGGGTACCATCTCCGTATGTTCATAGTATATGCCCCTTGTGCATTAACATCTTTTTGGTTACTTTCAAAGAAAAAACGAAGATGATGATTTTTGGATATCAATCAGAGACGTTCGTTTTGCCATATAGGTCCTTTGGGAGAGATAATAATGATTACATATCACTAATATCATCACCAGTCATATCCTACAGTGAATTGTGAAGAGCATGTGAAGACCCAGATAAGATCCAGTGAAAAGAAAAGTCACACCCAGATCCAATCAGCATATGAAGAAAGGCAGAAAAAATTAATGAGTGAAAAGGAATACAAGGCTAAGAGGGCCAAGCAACGGGCCGAGTCACGAGTTCGGTGCTGGAAAAGGTACACTGCGGCTCAAAATGAAGTGCATCGAGCCAAATAGAGAATAAGGGATTCAAGTTTAGGCACAGCCAGCACTTCAGAGATATTGGAGAATGGTAGCAATCTTTTATTTCTACTGCCACAACCTCGTCTGCACTTACCATACCTCCAACCACCAACACAACTCCAAAATGTGCAGGACGAAGCAAATCCACCAACTAGCGAGTAAGATTAAAAAGTTATAATGCTGTAAAATTCGCATGAAACAAAGAAGAAAAAGTTGCCTTGTGAGTTGCAAACACAGTAATTTTGATATTCTTGAATATTCACAAGTTGGTTTTTAACAGCATTTAAAAATTATTATAATAATTCCTTCATGTTTCAAGAAATATTTGTTTAAAATACAAAATCTGTCTTTTAAACAACATTGTTTGAATTTTAAGCATCATATTTTATATTTTAAAGGCATTGGCTAACATTGTCATGATTTAAAAAAAATCTCATTTTGTTACTTTAAAATGGTATAAACATTAGGGTTATAGTGTAAAAATACCAGTGTGAAAGTTTCAGAGCATAATATCCACGGGAAGTATTTTTAAATATTAGAAATGTGAACCAATGTTTGAAAAATATACGAGGGTCGGTTGCATAGACCCAACGTAAGCAGTGCACATGCGTACATGACTCAACGGACCGCCCTGTGTGTATTGACGTATCACGCGGCGGAAGGCAAGTAACGGTATTTTTGAATTCGTTCAAACGGTCCTCTTAGTTCAGTGTCTCTCGAGACAAAAGCTAATAAAATCGCGGTTTGCGTCTAATTTACAGCTTTTCCTTCCAAATTATGGTTGGTTTCAGGGTTTTGGAGTATAAATACAAGTACTCATACACATGTTTCATCTTAGTTTGAGAATTTTTTAAATCAGCTGCTCACAAAGTTAGCCAATGCCTTTAAATAACTTTGTTTTAAGCAGTGCAAATTTAAACGTCGTTTTTATTACAGTGTAATAAATGATAGACTACCCCCCCCCCCCCTATGTGAATTAGCGATAGATGATTTCATAACTGAATATGAATTAATGTGTTTATAATAAATGTGTTACGTTACAAAAGGTATCTACCATTTTTTTCCTTAACGTAACTTTATCATTAAAGGTTGCTTATCATTAACAGGGTGTGAATAAGTACACTCTTGGACGTGGTGCAGAGCCGACGAATGAAACTCGATCAGGGTTACTTCGATCTGATTTTATGGAAGTAATGTAGAGGCCAAAAAGGCGATAATAACTGTGTGCTTCTCTCTTATATTGCAGAATAGGGGTATTGCTACATAAATGTCATTAACTGTATTAAAAATGCAGTTTAAGTGTTGCGTCCGGATATTAATTTGTAATGATGTTTAAAATTTTAAATTCTGTGTTAAGAGTGAGGTATATGACAGGATGATTGTTTTCAAAAGTACTTATTTTTCACTGTTTACGACGAATTAAAAACTTGTTTCACTGAGAAAAAGTGTTCTTCATCAATAAGCTGCAACAATTGAAGATCAGAACTGTATAATTGAAATCATTGCTTGTAACAAACGTCTCTGAATGAAAGCAGAACGTCCCTGATTAAAACACAGCTCTCTTTCATGTGCCACTGAGGTCTATTATGGTTCTCTGTCAGAGCACTGTGTATATAATCCAGTCCTCCCATCTCTTGATCTTAACATACTGAAAGAGCAACTCAGTCTGACATGTTTTTGGAGAATGAGAGAGAAGTGACGAAATAGTTTTGAAAAGGTGCTGTGATTGGAAAAAATATACACAGTTTGGTCCAACTTCAGTGCTCGGCCACTTGTTTTAGCTTTACAAACGAAATCTTAAGTTTTTCCCATAGAGATTAAAACTCCTATACAATCCCCAGCCGCACAGATGACTTCCCTCCAATGAAACATTTACCATATCTAAGAACATCTACTGAGAATCTACGTTTTTAAATCAGAGACGTTTGGCAGTTGGACATGGTTTCCTTCTACCGTGAATAAAAATGGAACTGCTGGGAAAATCCCAGTATAATCGGGTGTGTATGGAAGCTGAAAGAAAGAGCTACCAGCTGAAAATGGTTTTTAATTTCAATTCGGAATTTTTAATTTTTGCCGTTTTTGGCCCCAATTGTACATCGTTCAACGTTTTCACCCATATATATTAGGGAAAACTCATATAATGATTTACCCTTTGTAATTTACTGTTAAAACATTGCTTCATTGCATTTCATAATTATGCATGTATATAGACTTTGTAGTATTGTATCCCCTGAACAGAGTTCAGAGGATACTATGGGTTTGGCCTTGTCTTGCAGCCGCGTCCGCCACCACAGAGATTTTCTGGTGAGCACTCTACTGGCTGCAATTCTTCTTGAATTATCTTCAAATTTGCCATGAAGATGCGTTATGGTTAAGCGAAGAAGCTTACTGTTTTTGGTGTGGGCAGACTTATCATTGCCATGGTAATAGCATTTTTTTGTGGAAATACTCTAGAACCTGTAACTTTTACTGTCTTCATCCGATTGTCATGAAATTAGTCACACAGGACTAATATAATGTGGCATTGTGAAAAATGAAATATTTGGAACTGCTATGTCAAGTGTTGCCATGGCAACCACAACCACATGAAAAATAAGTTCAGTGTTGTGAGCGCTGTACTGGGTGCTGTTCTTTTCGGATCATTTTCAGATTTGGCATGAAGGTGCATTATGGTAAAGCAAAACGCCTATGATTTTGGTGTGGGTGGAGTCATTGTTGCCATGTTAACATTTTTTGTTGAAATGTTCTAGAACTTGTAACTTCTGCTGTTTTTATAGCGATTGTCAAGAAATTGTCATGAAATTTGGCACAAAGGACTGATATAAGGTGGCATGAAATTTGGAATATTGGGAACTCCTAAGCCAAGTGTTGCCATGGCAACCACACATTGGGAAACAATTTAATTTTCCTTTAACTTCTGTAGGTCTATGTTTAAAGCATATTACAGTTGCTTTTGAAATATAACACATACTTTTGTATTTATTATACAGTGGAAACTGTATAACAAGGCATATACAATATATTGGTGGCAAAAGAAAGCTGGTGCACAGAATTGCCTGAAAAATAACTTTGGCAAAAGGAAGCAAGTTAAAATAAACAGCATTTATGATCACAAATTTCTGTGTTGTAGGGCTTTGTCAAAAATATATTATTTTCTTCATTTGTGGCATACTCGTCGTATGTCGCTTGCTTCCTTTTGCCAAAGTTAGGCAGTATACCTGAGCATGTAATAAGATCTACTTGCCTTTTGCAGTAGGAAAAAACTGTATATTTGAAGCATAAGGCAATCTAAAGCCTCGTTCAGACATCCTTCAGAAATTCTCTGCTCAGTTGCAATGTCATGAAATTTCCTGAGTGAAAAGATAGAGGAACATTGAGGACACTTACATGTATGTGTACCTACTAATAAATGTTGCCCATCTGGTTGTATCTTAGTAGACTGAAATATCTTCAAGGATACAAATTAAGCACATATACAGGATGTGAATTCTAATAAAGTACAGTTCCTATAGAATTGTGTCTATATTGTTTCTCTTGCTTTTCATGCTTGCAATGCAAGTGCATGTACATGTACATATAGTATCATATTGTTATGTGATAATAAGACCAATTTCATATTTTCTATAATTTATCAATACTTAATCAATACTTCTACAGGAAATAAAACAGGAAGTTAAATGTTTACTAACTTCATTCTTCTTCAGAAAGTATTACTCATACATCTTCCAACTAAAACTATGACGCACTGGTCACTTTATGGTCTTCTTATTGATCCCGGAGAGGATTAGTAATTACGTTAAGGCATGTCTTAGATGTCAGCAGTTCCACGGTAAACCAGACAAAGTCAGACCCTTTCACACTAGAGTCCCAGACTCATACCGCCCATTTGCTAGGATTAGCTTAGACTTCAAATCAATGCCAAATTCAATCGCAGGTTACAAACACTTAATGGTTGTATGTGATGAGATCACTAGATTCGTGATTTGTGCACCATTGAAGTCTCTTCATGCAGAAACTATCTGTGAAGCTTTGATTCAGAAAGTTATCTGTGTATTCGGACCACCCTCTTGCATAGTAGCTGATGCCGCACCATCACTCACAGGGAAGTTGTTGACATTGTTGTGCGATGCACTTCAGATAGAGAAGAAGGTTATCAGTGTAGAGAATCATGGTAGTTTGCATGTTGAAAGACATATCCGTACACTTTCACAGTTCTTGAAAGTGAACTTGAACCAATTTGGAAATGATTGGGTGAGATATATCTCCACTACGTGCTATGCCTACAATTCCTTCTCCTCAGCTCAATTAGGGAATCACAGCCCTTACGAGTTAGTGTTCGAACGAGAACATCCCAACTTGACTAACTTGACCTTTAATCCTATGAAAGGATTATCCCAAACCTACGAGGAATACGTAGATCATCTCAAGAAGAAATTTCAACAAATCTCCCGAACCATGCTTTCACTACAAAGGAAGCAACAGGATAGACAAAACACAAGCATCTCACAAAAGCTAAGCAAAAGCCCTATCTACTCAGTAGGACAATTAGTCTATTTGTACAAGCCAAGCTCTTCCTCCCTAACAGCAAATTCTAAGAAGATTGCTGCTGAATGGTGTGGACCTCTAGTACTTCACGAGGTGTTAGACAGAACTCATTATATTCTCGCCACCCTAAAGGGAGAAATCCTAAGAGATGTGTTCAATTATAATAGACTTAAACCCTGCTTTGTAAGAGCTACCAATGAAAGGAAAAACATCAGCCACATCCAAAAACTGAAACAAGCACTAGGTGAAGCCAACCAAACACAGAATAGACAAGATAACTCCGATAAGGAGACAGTACGATTCATCAGTGAAAATGATGAAAACTTGCCAGTGTTTGATGAACAAATCATGTGCTATCAGAAAGCAGAACCAGTTGATAAGAGTCTTTACACCTCATCAATAAAAGATAACCAGGGTATAGCTATCCCCTAAGAAATTGACACAGGACGAGTTAAGGAAACAAATTGACCTACTGTTGACTGCCCCTACCAGTGACACAATGACTCTTCATAGAGGACGATTTAAGTCAGGACACCTGCAAATTCTAGTTTCTTTTGACAAACCACAGGCTGAAAACAAACCTTGTAGACAAGTACATTTCTGGTGGAATATAGACGTGTACCCAGATCATGAACAGTTGATTCATAAAATCTTGTTTGATAAGATTATACCAGTTACAGGCACTCCTAAGAGGATGTTGCAGAGTTTGTTTATGTAATTTGATGTATTGTGATAATTAGAATTATAAAGACTCAGCTATCATGTCTTAGTTTCAAGAGATTTTACTCTTATCAACATACATTTATTCTTAAAGTATGTATCATGACATCGATAATATGGCAGATATGATAATTTGCTTTAGATCATTTTATAATGATTGTATACAAGTTTGAAAGTACTTGTGGAGGAACCGTTTTGAAGATTTATGATGTAGGAAAATTTGTCTTATGACTTAATATAAACGAGCAAGATTTGGATTATACAATATTCTGTGTTCACACTTCTTTGTTTGAAGCAAAAATGGTCTAGATTTGCATAGAGTATATCTGATATCTTGAAGCGCCCTCGTTTCTTTCCGAAATCATAGATCAGAGATTTTAGATTGCTGAATTGGAAGAATACTGATATTGCGTTCTATTGTAAAAGAACATGTGGAATTTGTATTCTTTATAGAATTGTTGTTATTTCGTTTTAGTGATAGTTATGATAATAATTGTGTTACTTTATTGTTGTATTACTTTTATTTACTCTTTATCAGTTTATGTTAATGTTAAATGTTTGCTGTAAAAATAACTAGTATGTGTAAATATGTATAGTGTTTCAAGAACAGTGCATAAGTCTGCACAAATTTCAGAGACAATCATTTTGATTTCATTCATAATTGTGTATGTTAGTAATTTGTACATAAGGAATTTTGTAACCGATGCATTGTGTGAGAGTAAAGAGAGAGAAAGAGGAGGTAGAAAATGATTGTACAGTTTCACTGAATAGATTAACTTCATTTAAATCATCTGTTTTGGAGACATTGTGAAAATTTAATTTTAAATAAATGTGGGAAAGCCACATTTTCAAACAAAAGGGGATGTTATGTGATAATAAGACCAATTTCATATTTTCTATAATTTATCAATACTTAATCAATACTTCTACAGGAAATGTAACAGGAAGTTAAATGTTTACTAACTTCATTCTTCTTCAGAAAGTATTACTCATACATCTTCCAACTAAAGCTATGACGCACTGGTCACTTCATGGTCTTCTTATTCACTACATCACTCCTTCCAGATAACTGACCCACTCCCCCAATACTGAGTAAAAGTTATGACGAACATTAGGCCTTTGGTCAAGAGCTCAAGGTTGACCAACTCCCAGTAGAGGGTTTACCCATTATAAAAGGGGTTCACTTCAGGACTCCAGGCAGAGAGATAGAGAGAGAGAGAGACAGACAGAGAACCAGAATACTTCAGAATACTTCAGACTACATCAGAGTACAGTCACCATCAGACTTATTCTTAGGCTTCTGTTTGTAATTCTTATGTTCGAGTTATACATCACCTAAATAAATGTTACACCTTATCCTTTAACTTTGAGTATTCGTGTCTTCAATGTACATGTTCTCTGTTGCTGGACGGTTGAACTAAACACTAAATCCGATCCCAACACGACAATATATTACATGCATTAAATAGTAAATAGATGGCATAGATTGGGATAGATGTATATCTTCAGTTTGATACATCAAATTATGCATGTCTTGTTCACCCAGGATACCCTCATCTAATTTGTATGAAAGCTATATATATATGGGTATATATATATCTATATATATATATATATATATATATATATATATATATATCTATATATATGATGTTCTCCCTGATGAGGGCTTTGGACTCATGTGTATGCTAAATAGTTGCAGCTCCTTATTCCAAAGGTTCGTTGTTCCACAGGTTCAATTTTCCAAGAAAGAAAAAGGGTTCATTCATCTGAAAACGAAATGAGATTCATTAATCTGAAAATGAAAAGGGGGTCGTTGGTCTGACAATGAAATAAGGTTCGTTAATCCGAAAATGAAATATGGTTCATTAATCTGAAAAAGTAAGGTTCGTTAATCTGCAAAAATAAAATAAGGTTCATTTTCATTAGCAACCTAATGGAGATATGTGTCAAGTTTCATAGAATAACTCGCAGTAGAATCATCAGTTAATGTAGGCCTAATTTCACTTTTGTTAACCCATTCGTGACAGGAATTATTTAAAGCCTAATTTTATCAGCTTTTATTCTTCAAATTGGCAACACTAACATTTTTTATTTTATTACTACATTTACATATAAAACGTCATGTATCAGAAATGAATATAAATTGACAGAAATTATGATGATAAGTCAAAAAGTTACCAATTTGCAGGGGAAAACCGTGATTTTAAACTTTCTATCACATTGCCAATTTAAGGATTTTAATGCTAATTTTCCTTTTAAAAATTTTCAGCATCAAACAATGAATATTGACGCAAACAAAATGGGCACAGTTTTTGCAGAATTTTTTGCTATTTCTCCTCATGTATTTGGTATGATTTTTAGGGCTTTGCATCAAAAGATATTAGGCCAAACCACAAAATGTGGACCTCTGTCATGAATGGGTTAAATATGGATTTCCTCCAATATTGACAATATGTACAGACACTCTTTGTTTCTCCCTTATTTTAATTCTTTCTCCCTTATTTTAATTCTTTCTTCCTTATTTTAATTCTTTCTCCCTTATTTTAATTCTTTCTCCCTTATTTTAATTCTTTCTTCCTTATTTTAATTCTTTCTTCCTTATTTTAATTCTTTCTTCCTTATTTTAATTCTTTCTTCCTTATTTTAATTCTTTCTCCCTTATTTTAATTCTTTCTTCCTTATTTTAATTCTTTCTCCCTTATTTTAATTCTTTTCTCCCTTATTTTAATTCTTTCTCCCTTATTTTAATTCTTTCTTCCTTATTTTAATTCTTTCTTCCTTATTTTAATTCTTTCTTCCTTATTTTAATTCTTTCTTCCTTATTTTAATTCTTTCTTCCTTATTTTAATTCTTTCTCCCTTATTTTAATTCTTTCTTCCTTATTTTAATTCTTTCTTCCTTATTTTAATTCTTTCTCCCTTATTTTATTTCTTTCTTCCTTTGTTGTTTCATACTTCCTTGTCTTACTTTGTTCTTTCTTTCTTCTTTCCTTTCTTTTTTTTTTAAATTTCCACTTCTTTCTTTTTTTCTCTCCCTTGGTTCTTTTTCTGGGTGGGAAGGGGTGAAGTCGGTATAGTTTTCTAAATACCAAAGCATACAACCCATTTTTGAATTTGTAGTTCTTTTGTTTTCATAATGGTATCATTGCTATTATTATTTTAAATACTCACTCCCTCCTGGCTTACTTCGAACCATCGGGTAATCACGTCGGGCCGTGTAATCGCGTATCCCGACATTTCGTGAAAACATCCCACTTGATTTGCGAAAGGTCGGGTCTACCATTTGAGAAATATGAACCTTAAATAATTGAACGGTCGCGTTTAAAGAGTGAAATTTACCCGACGCTTCATAAAAATAATACAAGAAAAATACGAATACCCGATGGTTCGAAGTAAGCCCTTCCTCCTTATCTGAGACAAGTAGACTCCACATAACAATTCAAAACACAACTGAATGTCAGTACCTGTAGATTTTCTGCTGAACTGTTTTCATGTAACCTTATTTATTATTGTTGTGCCTTGATCGAAAGTTTTTCAGATATGTGCGCGTTATAAGTTGATATTATTATTATTATTATTATTATTATTGCTGTTGATATTATTATTATTATTGCTGTTCTTTCTCTCTATGTTCGATTGTATTATGGTGCTTGTTTGTTACTTTGCCAGTGGACGAACTTCTGTATTTTTACTTCAGACAATAAACCATCTTGAATCTTGAATCTTATACTAGTACATTGCACTGGAAAATTCCAGGAATTTGTTTTTCTTTTCTTTCCAGTTCCTGATATGATCCTTAAAGTTCAGTTCAAAGCATATTTCCAGTTATTCAAATAATAAACAAGGCAAAGAAACAAGAATTGACATACATGATATCATTTCATTTTGTCTTTATTCACCTATTCAGAAAGGTACAATGTACAAATTTAAAACTATACAAGGCAACATACATAAAAGCATATGAACAACAAATGAATACATGTACAAAAAATCACGGCAAAGCAAAGTAATGCAAAAAAAAAAAAGTGTTTGTGAGTGCCTCTTTTTTGCTGTTGCCTTTTCTTATTTCTTCGTATGTTTGACTTTTTTCTTACTTAAACAAAATACGACATAATACTCATTCATGGTACGGTAATCACGTGAATAATTTTGGAGGACACACCTCTAAAAGCAAAAGCCTGGGGGCAAGGGTGTCCTTGGACAAGATAAATATGTTTAAATAAGAAAAGGCAACAACAAAAAAGAGACACTCACAAACTCACACTTTGAAACACACACGCTTTGACACACGCACAAACACACACGCCCACAAACCGCCCATGCACATACCCACACACGTATTTTGTTTAAGTGTGAAAAAGTCAAACATCCGACGAAATGAGAAAAGGCAAAAAAAAAAAAAAAGGAGCACTCACAAACTCACACTTTCAAACACACACACTTTCAAACACACGCACACAACCCACCCATGCACTCACCCACATACCCACACACGCACCCATACAAGAACAGGAAAAACGAAATCCTAAACCACTGAGCTTGATCGGAGAAAGAGAGAGAGAAGAAAAGACTGAAATAAAAAAAGGGGGAAAAGTAGGATGTGCGGAAGAAAAGGAGTATGAAAGAAAAGAGAAATTAACAAAGAAATGGAAAGATGAAATACCAAGGAAGATGGAGGAGTGTGTAATAGAGTTAAGTTATTTGTAGGATGGAGTAAGATGTTTCTCCATCCTTCTTGAGAAGCTGGTAAGAGATGGAGAATATGTTATAGTATCTGGGATATCGTTCCATAGCTTCGTCCCTGAAAGAAAAGGGGGGGGGGGTGTAATAATTGTGGCAGTCCACACCAGACTCCAACCCTATCCTAACCCTAAATTTGATGAAAATATAGAGTTATTATTATTAGTAGTATTATTGTTATTATTATTATTATTATTATTATTATTATTATTATTATTATTATTATTATTATTATTTTTGTTTTTATTATTATTATTATTATTATTATTATTATTATTGTTATTATTATTATTATTATTATTGTTATTATTATTATTATTATTATTATTATTTTATTCGGCAGAATCAACAACCCAAAGAACAAATACAAACAATAGTAGAATATAGGGAGAGTCACATGGATGCCGGGAAAAGAAAAAGATTAACTTAATAACTATAACCCGAAGGTCTTCTTTTCCAATCCATGTGACTTTACATAAATAGAAGTACATAAAATAATGTAAAGAATACATATACATCGTATAATGAATACGGTAGCAAACAATAATTACAATGATCAAAAAGAAAAAGAAAATACAAATTAAGGATAGGTAAGAATGTCGCCCTGGAAACACGTAAAATACACACCATGGAATGGTGCTGTGATACATCACCCAAGTCCAACAAATGTGGAGATAGAGGGCGCTGTGCAACTAGCCGGGACAAGCAGGTATATATTAACTATGTTGTGAACTTCTTCAGTATTTCAACAACAACAACAACAAAAAATGATGGAAACTCCTCAATTCCAGATAAGAGAAGTGAAAGCACTAACAGAGATGCACATCTCTTTATCATTTTGCTATTTTTAAAATCTCAAGTGGCGTGCCATAGAGGTTGGGGATTCCCCGCCGTTGTTACGCGGAGTGCGCGCGCGTGCACGAACTCCATTTTGGGTGTGGCGCCTCCAGATCCACCTCGTCTAAATCGACGACGATCAGAAAAGGACGGGCACGACGCGAAGCCCAACCCCAAAATTTTCAATGAACTTACCCGGAGGAAAAAGCATCTGTTATTAGTAATTTTGGCCATATCGTGGTTTAGGAAACCACTCGTTCATTTGACGCACGCACTTGTGTACAAAGAGAATGGAGGTGGAAATAGGAAACCAATGCATGTGACTGAATACAGCGCTGCTGTACAAAGTGAACGGTGGCTGATTTCACGATAATGCCGTAATTTTTTCATCACCCGACAGCTGTAACTTTTAGACAAGTTACAACGATTTGCGTCGTTTGCCAAATCCGGATTGCAGCTGAGGCAATCAGACACTGCCACTGGCCTGCCTCTCCCTGGGCCGTGTGGTGTGCCGGGCCCGTGTCCTTGCTGGTGAAGGCAGCCTTGCTCCAACTTCCAACTTGGAGCGCGAGCGGATGCTGACCTTTAATGCCCCGTGGTGCCACCCTCAGACATCGACGGTCTCAAAGCTTCTTCTTCTTCCAGCTGGTACAGTCCGCCGCTGGCTAATTATCGTCAGATAATAATAGGAAATTAGAATTCGATCTAACTGGTAAGAATAAGATTTTATTAGGTGGTCTGTCATTTGACAGATCACCTCTTAATTTCGTCAGAATCTTTTATCTTTATTTTTATTCTTCCACTTTTTTGTGCAAACGAAATCTCAATATCTGTTTGTTCGATTTTCGTCAAATTGTCGTCAGTTATTAGACCTATTGAGGACAAGTTGCACGAAACTTTTAAGGGTCATCAGGTCATTGTGATGTCATCGAGGCACCATTTTGTAAATGTCATGACATGATCATATCTTCATAATGGAATGTCATTTCTCATTCATATTTGGCATGTTAAATATTCATATCAATCTGAACAATTCCATTTTTTTAAAAGTGCGCGTATGCGTACGTCCCCGCGTCGGTGCGCGCGCAAAATTTAAGAATGCTCAAAATCGTTCAATTCATGGATCAAACCAAAATCCATTTCAGGCCATTTTCAGTATTTTAGAAATTTCCGCCCGTAAGCGCCCGCGTGCGTGTATTGCGTGTACACAAATCATAAATAACGTGAAAATGCTGTTTTTTCACTTGATTTACAATTTTGAGACATTTCTTGACCATTTCCATCAATTTACAATCGATTTCAACTGACCATAAGGTCGTACGCGTGCGTCAATGTTCAAAGTCCGTGCACATGTCAGTGGGCAGTTTAGTGTAATAAAGTGGTAAAAAGATGACTAGGGTCTATATAAGATCCGCCATAGCTCGTCAGAAAGCATGGGGACCCCCCATTTTTTTTTTTACATTTTCTAAAAGCATAGGAGTTGTAGATGTGAATCCTTCAAAAATTTTTACTTTGTCCATGCTATGACATCATCATATTGGCACGTGAACTGAAAAATTTGATCTTTGATTTATGAGGTCACATTTTCTGCCTTTAAATGAGACTATCTCGCTTTTGGGTGGTCGATTTTTTCCACGATTTAGATATGTTGTAGCTGAGACAATGCTCTTCATTTTTCATTTTGATAACGGCATAATGGTTTAATTTTATGATAAACGGAGGCATGTCAATTTTTCACATTTTACGTGTATTGTCTATGGGACATGACCTTTTCTGAATTCTTGATTCTACATTTCTATCTTCTTTGACCAACAGCTCCATTATTCATTGTCCATTCTCGTCCAGTCCTTATTAAAGACTTTTAGAGTAGTACTTCAAAAATAATTTAAATGGTTCATGCAAACTGAAAATCTGAGCCACTGAGAGGTATTAATATACAAGTAATGCACAGATGTGAGTGTGTTACTGGCGATGCTGCGCACTCGAGGGTATTTACAATGTGCGACAAGCATGAGACGCTTGCGCCGAGTGCTTTTGCATAATATTGTAAGTACCCAAAATGCCTGCATCGCCACTAATGTCACAAATTTCAATCTGTGCATTATTTGTTTTATAAAACTGGTCTGCAGTATGACTTTGTAGTGGAAAATTTATTAAAACTTATTTAAAACAAATTTCCTCAGATCGCACAGACAAGGAGGCAACATCTGCTTTCTCTTATGACATCACAAGCGTAGCCAGTGTGATAGCGCCCCGGGTGCACCCCTGAGTAAGCGCATCAAAATCCTTGTGATAGACTTCTAGAAAGACTGCGTATTTCATGGCGCGCGTGTCAGTTTTTACACGCTAGAGGTAAAGTGCTGCATCCAAAATACACAGAGCTGCACAAAAAATGCATGGCTGGAAGGTTGCGTAGAATTAAAGCATGAACACGCGACATGCATACACACTCGCTATTGGCTACATCCTTGAACCCGTTTTATAATACCATTTTCTGGAAATGGATAAAAATCACCATTTTCTTTCTTCTGCATGAAATAATAATTATACTCCTTTTTTCTTCTTGTTTTGTTACCTTGAAACAGCTTGACCAGGGGATTGAGTTTCTCGGCTAGGAGCTTGTTCACCATGGATAAATTTCGCCATCTTTACGTGCTATTGATTCTGCTGATGAGATCCGGTGATATAGAAACCAACCCCGGCCCAAATACCCTTGAGAGGTACGTGGTGGCATAGTGTGCCAAATTCAACTCAATTTTGATTTCAATTTATTCAACTCTTCATTAACCCATTCGTGACAGAGGTCCACATTTTGTGGTTTGGCCTAATATCTTTTGATGCAAAGCCCTAAAAATCAAACCAAATACATGAGCAGAAAGAGCAAAAAATTCTACACAAACTGTGCCCATTTTGGTTGCGTCAATATTTATTGTTTGATGCTGAAAATTTTTTAAAGGAAAATAAGCATTAAAATCCTTAAATTGGCAATGTCATAGAAAATTTAAAATCACCATTTTCCCCTGCAAATTGGCAACTTTTTGACTCTCATCATAATTTCTATCAATTTATATTCATTTCAGATACATGACAATTTATAAGAAAAATGTAGCAATAAAATAAAAATGTTGGTGTGGCGAATTTGAAGAATAAAAGCTGATAAATGAGCTGATAAATAATTCCTGTCATGAATGGGTTAAAAACAATTCTGAAATTTTTACAAATGAATAACAATATAATGAAAGTTAATGAAAATGAGGATCCCTCAGAAGCAGAGAGATCTGCTTGTAGACGAAACTTTGATTTATGGTTGTTTGATACAAAACCAAATTTATTCCAGTATTGGCAAATTTAAGGTCTAAATTATTCAGTTTTCACTCCTCAAATTGGCAAAACCTATTATCATTTTCTACTCATACATAAACACAACAAAAGAGTAACCCCCCCCCCCCCAAGTTTAAAATAGCATAACAAACTAGTTTTGACCTGACTGTATAATTTGGCAAGAATGTTCCCACAATTATTGACCAACTTCTGGGTAAATATGAAATTGATCAGCCTTCTTGTGGTCTGAACTAAGTACCTTCAGTCCTATATTGGTAACAGGTATTATCATTTTCCGCTCTTACATAGTTTGAATGAAAATAGATGTGGATGTAACATACATGTAAACCAAATGACTTACAGTGGTCTAATTTAATCGCAAAATTGCCAAATTGGACAGGAGAATTGTGATTATATAATGTTCTCTGTATTGCCGATTCAAAGGGTTTAAGAACTTCTGTCTGAGCAGATTTGTTTTGTCAGTGACTGTCACACAAATCATTTATATGATTATTATTTATTAATGTCCTCTATAGACTATAGTATAACACTCTGAACATGGCGGACAAAGAAAGCGGACAAAATAAACAACCTCTCATTCTGCCCTTCACAATGGTTCTGGTAGTCAAAAGAACATCCCTTCACAGCTATTATGTTTAATCGTGTAGTTCAAGGTGAATATGCATGTGACACCTGTTCTACATATTTTAGACAATAGCAGTGAAGGGATGTTCTTTTGACTACCAGAACCATTGTGAAGGGTAGAATGAGGGGTTGTTTATTTTGTCCGCTTTCTTTGTCCGTCATGTTCATAGTACATGATGATATTTGACGTATAATGTCATTGATGTATGATATAAAGTGGACATCCCAACCTAATATATTTCTCTTTGGCAGCACTGTGAGTGAGTTGGAGTTATTTAGACTCGCCAAGTCCCTCACACACGATCACTACCTTGAAATGGGAATCTATCTTGGAATCCCGTACCATGACCTCAATGCCATCAAGGAATCTTCTAAAGACGATACTGATGCCTTCATGACCGTGTTCATCAGATGGAAAGACGAACAAGCTCCAGAGACAAACTTCAGGGACGTCCTGGCTCAGAGATTAAATCATGCCATGCTCTATGACCTAGCATGGTATGTGCTCAATGGAAGTCTCACAGGTAGGAATAGTAGCAAGAGTAGTAGTAGCAGTAGTAGAAATAGTAGTAGAAGTAGCAGTAGCAGCAGCAGTAGCAGCAGTAGCAGCAGTAGTAGTAGTAGTAGTAGTAGCAGCAGTAGTAGTAGTAATAGAAGTAGTAGTAGTTACTGTAGTAGTAGTTGTAGCAGTAGCAGCAGCAGCAGCAGTAGTAGCAGTAGTAGTAGCAGTAGCAGTAGCAGTAGCAGCAGCAGTAGCAGTAGCAGTAGCAGTAGCAGCAGCAGTAGCAGTAGCAGCAGCAGTAGTCGTAGTGGTAGTGGTAGTAGTAGTAGCAGTAGCAGTAGCAGTAGCAGCAGCAGTAGCAGATGGGCTCTTCCATTAAATGATCAACCTTTTTGTACGTCCGACCCCCGTTTTTCTCCATTTTTATTTCACTTTGAGAACTACTCAAGTGATGATGAGAGCGTTACAGTTTATCATATGAGCTACAAAGTTGAGACGAATCATTTCAGGAAAGTTCCACATAATGGGTCGGACGGACATATTTTATGGAATTGTCCAGTAGTAGTATATGACTGTTCTAAGACTAGCCTTATGGAAGGTATAATCATTTTCCAAACTATAATTTTAGTTTGAACATACTTCACCCTTCACAACCCTTCATTTTTTACCTTCTTTCTTTCCATCTTGTAGTGGGTGATCCTTCCAGACCAATCCAGCGTCTCGTCCGACCTCTTTCACCTGAACTGGTCGAGAGGTGCAAGTCAGACTTCATCTTCAAGTACCGGACGACCGTGTGTAAGATTAGAGCCGACCCTCTCAATCCTGATTCCCTTGTGCAATTCGAAGACATGTTCATACATCTTGCCTTGGAAGAAGAAATTGGAGAAAGCAAACGGCCGCTTGAATACAAGGATCTCTTCAAGCTGAGAGTCAACGGAGAGTTTCCCCGAAGGCTCTTTCTTGAAGGAGAGCCAGGAATAGGGAAAACAACGTTGTGTGCAAAGATTGCCTGGGACTGGGTTAATGAAAGGTATGGCTTAGGGCAGTACGAATGGGTATTATTGGTCCATTTCCGTGATGCCAAGCGGTACTCAATTGGTCAGATCGCCAAGTCGTACCTCTCCAGGACCAACCCCACAACGGCCGATCAGATTACAGATTACATGCGCTGCAATCCAGCCAAAGTATTCATTGCGTTTGATGGGTTAGATGAGTTTCAGCGTCAGCTCGTCAAGCATACCAAAGATGATCCACATTCACAATCTTCTGATCAAAGCCAGCTTCCTTCTTCTCCACCATACGATGCTTCTGTCCAAGCAGAAGGTAATAGCTCAACAGTACCCGGAAGCCAAAGTGGTGATATAGATGTCGTTGACATTATTCGTTCGGTCCAACTGGAAGCATGCCCTGTCCTTGTAACCTGTAGGCCATGGCGGGCTGGGGAGATCAGATCAGATGATGATCTTAAGAAGCTCTACACGTTTGTAAATATCAAGGGTTTTAACGAAGAGTATTTGTTGCAGTACTTTGACAAGTACTTCCTTGATGATGAAATACAGATTAACCATCTAGTTGCAATCATCAAAGAGAATCCTGTCATCTCTGAGCATATGATACAGAATCCATTCCATGTTTCTCTTCTCTGTTTCCTATGGAAATCATTTACCGATGAAGACCTGAATGGCCTCAGCTTTATCCAGACCAGTTCTCAACTAGTCAGGAAGAAAATTTCTTTCCTGAAGGAGCACTATGCTCAGAAGCATGTTAGGAGCATCGCCAGTCCACGTCTCACAGCCTGTCTCCAAGAAAACAATAGGCTTCTTCGACCCATCGGCGAAATCGCTCTAGCTGGCCTTCTGGAAAATAAGCTTGCTTTCAGCGAAGATGACTTCATGAAATGTCCCGACTCATTGGAAATCGCCCTAAAAACTGGGGTGTTGTCTAAGGAGAACAGACCGGCTAGAATGGTTGACAATCAGGGAAAGACGATGCCTTATGCGAAGACCAGGTTCTTTTTCCGTGAGAAGCTGTTCCAGGAGTACATGGCAGGAAATCATCTGTCTTCATTGCATGACTCCAATCAGAATGAATTTAACAGGCTGATGGAGCAGGCCGTGCTTCCCCGGAGGGACCACTTCAAGTACCTCATATACTTCACTGTGTGGCGCAACAAGGAAGTTGCAATCTCTGTGGTCAAGTATCTGATGCAGGGTGGTGGGTACGGCGTAAGGAAGAGGAATGCTATCGTGGATGTCTTGGTTGAGAGTCAGAGGGAAGAAGCAACACACTCGTTGAGGGACATGCTCTCATCAAGAAACATGGAATTGAATGTGAACTCTGCCATGACTGCTCACACTCTCGCTGGTTATGCTTACGCCTCCCTGGAGTCGGTGAGTTATCATAGACATATAATAAATTTATTAAACGAAAAGCAGCACGCGTGGATATCACTACATGAATGGCATTAGACCCTGCCTCTTTTGGATCATTTGAAGGGGCCGATAAGCACCCGTTATCGCCATGATATCGATAACACTGTTGCATTATAATTTACATTGCACGTATCAGTATTATTGTGACACTTTTATTTGATGCGCATTTGTTGCGCATTTGTTACGCAGTCGTGCATTCATTGCACATGTTTTTAGCATATGGGCGTGATGTTTTGAAAGATGCACAAATGTGGGCTACTCCTTGGAATCATCTCATGAAATGAATTATCAATTTTTGATCATGAATATTGATGGTGCTTAGGTCGGCTGTCTTATGAATCTGGACAAAATGGCGGAGCTATAGGGGCCTGGTTGGAGTTAACCTGTAACCACACACAGCATTCTTCAGCTTGTAATTAATGCAGCCCTCCTCTTCAAATTGACAACATTTATTTTTATTTTCTACTCTTTCACACTCTGAGAAAAATTAAAATTTTCATATCTTGAGCCAGTTTGATTGAAAATTGCAAAAAAGTTTTAAGAAAAAAGACAAAATTGCTCATGAAAATAGTGATCTCATATTAATGATAATAACACATTTGTATGGCGCTGTCTTTTGAGAAATATTCTATTCTGAGGGGCACAGGAAAAAAGAGAAAGAATAACAAGGTTTGGATGAGTGTCATAGTGATATTCATCATTGTGCTGCCAATTTAGAGACTTATAGATACTCACAAATAACTCTTGCGCGTTATTGGAAATGGACTAAAAAATTTTGAAATAATTGTACTCTCTTTTTCTGCTCATGTAGAAAATGTCCTTTATAGAGTTCTGGTTCGAAAGATAAGTTGCAAAAGAGAACTGTACCGCTGCAGGTTAATCGTGAGAAAGTGCTGACCCTCACGTTGTATTTTGAGTCCCTGTTTTAATGAAATAAAGCCTGTAGCAATTGCAACGGGAGCATGTGTCCAGTTAACCGCAATATGCATGCACGAACACACATACATATACAAAAGTACAAGTAATAAATATTTTGCATGGCATACACATAAAAGCAATCTCATGCATTGATACAATCGAGTGATCGCAAGACAGCAGTCAATAACTAGAAACATTGTGACTGATCACTTGGCTTTAGAAAGTCCACAGGAGTGGATGAACGCTTGCATACAAAACTTAAGGTTGGTACTTGGTAGAAGCTTAAACTACTTGTGCAATCACATGCATTGCGTTTGATTCCATTGCTCATATGAGTTTAAAGGAACCCCGAAAGGCCTGACCCAAAATGATTGTGGTACGGTTTGGGGGCAGGGGTCGGGGGTCGGGGGGATGTGTGTGGCGGGAAAAGTGTTCAAGATGTTTTCATTGCTGTTATTAATATCATGATCTTCTACAGGTCAAGCTTTCAGTTGAACGAGACTGTGGGCCAGCTACGACATGTCACGTAGTAACGATCCTTTGCGCTACACCTCACCTCAGGGAAGCTTGCCTGGGACTACATAGTTCATTCTTTCAGAACTGGTTCTTCAAGCTGTTTGCTAAGCATGGACAGAAATCAGTGGTGACTATGATTACATTACCAGTAGTTTTTTCACATCATTATAAAAAAAACTCCAGGGGGTGTTTCATAAAGCTGTTCGTAAAGTTACAAATGACTTTAAAACAAACGACATGAATATGCCAAGCCAAATGGGATGCTCGATCAATACAAACTGCATTCAGCTATCAACCGTAAAATATGCAGACGTAGATTAACGCTACTGTTGTTTACTAACATTTTTTATTGCAAAGTATAATTTTGCCACAATTTTATTGAGATTATGGGAAAATGTCAGGAACAACTTTTGGCATCTCATTTGGCATTTCATATTGAAGTTCGTAAAGTCATTTGTAATTTTACAAACAGCTTTATGAAACACCCCAATATCTTTAGAGCTGATGAATTGTCTCAACACAGCCAGATGATACAGTTAATCAAGCTATGTCAGAGCGCTGCCTTTCTGGTCTTTTATGAAAAAGGCTCCAAGCCTTCAGTTTGTGAGGGGGGGGGGACTGCACTGAAATTTTTAAGTCTGTATGCATAAGCCTTGTGTTAAATTTTTCAAATCGAGAGGAGGGTGGTACCCAGATGATGGGCGTTCATGTTTGCCGGGAACCTGTTAGTATCGAGACCTGTGTACTATCATTTTACAAATAGTACTGTTGTCACCATTGTCGTCTTCGACATTATTGTTTTCTTATTTCTTATTTAGCAACTGCCCAGGCCCTATAAGTGCATCCCTAAGGAGTTGCCTCATTTCAAATTCATTTCACCATGGTCATGGTCATCATCATCATCATCTTCCTCATCATCATTATCATACTCATTGCCAGCATCATTGTCATCACATTTTCTTCTTCCCCCTGCTCCTCCTCTTCGTCACCATCATCACTACCATCATCATCATCATCGTCATCATCATTATCATCACACCCTGCTCCTTCTCATCATCATCAACCTCATCACAATCATCACCATCATCATCATCATCACCGCCATCATCATCACCATCATCACCATCATCATCGTCATCATCACCACCATCATCATCACCATCATCATCATCATCATCGCCATCATCATCATCACCATCAGCTTCATCACCACCCATCACCATTACCATCACTATGATTATTCTCATCATCATGGTTTGTTACCTGCCTAGGTCGAAGCCCTGTCTCTTCAAGGACTTACCATCCCATCTCCTGCCTCATCGCGGGATCTAGCCAAAGCACTGTGTTCCATGCCAAACCTGACTCATCTGACTCTGCAGGCAATGAACCTTCATGATAAGTTCTATGCTGCACTCAAAGCACTCGCTTCTTTCATGAAGGTAAAAATCATAGACAAATCAAGTCCACTGCTGCACTTTGACAAAAGAAAGCAAGCGACATATCAATAACATTTGAGTCATTGATATTTTCATATTTTAAAGGGGCTAGAAAATGAGAAATCATGGGGAAAGGCAGGGTGATCTTGGATGAGAGAGGGGGAATGCAGTCGGCCGCTCGAGTTTCAAGAAAAGGGATAATTCATTCTAAACAACTGTGATTTATTGCCGTACGTGTTTCAACTATTACGCAATGAAAAAGCTAATAAACAGCTAGTCATATGGAAAAACAATTACATGGCCAGCTCCCTAGGAGAGCCTAAGGGGTGGTACGTAATCCGCGGTGACAACGTGTCGGGGAAAGGCAATGAAGTTTAATGGCTAGACTAACAAACCAGAATTAAACTATATTTTGTTTTTTGAAATGTTGGAGCATTATACAAGACGTTTCTACAAGTGAACACGATGAGACCCGTTAAGAGTCTAAACACTTAGAGTTGTTGAGAAATGTGAGAACCAGAAGTGTACAACTAGGTTGAGTTCGGTAAACTTCGTGCTGTCCGAACTGTTAGCGCATTAGTCCGACGGGCTCGCATAACGGGCGCATTATAGTGTACAAGTAAACAAGCCTTTTGCAAATTCGTTTTCCCCATGATTTCCCATTTGTTGGCCTCTTTAACTAGTTTGCTCTTCTTCCAGGCCAAATTTTATGCATGAACACTCATCCTGCTAGAAAATGTCACTTTTGTAACTAAGTATGGTAGAACAATGGAACCTCGCTATAACAAGGTCCTTGGGACCACACAAATTCACTTGCTATATTGAAACCTTGTACTAAACTACAATAGAATACAAAGAGTTGGGCTCAGAAAAATTGACTTGTTATAACAAGAGTTTGTTATATCAGTGCTCTTTATATTACAAGGTTACACTGTAGTGTATACAAAAAGGTAGCACACATGGATTTGACTCATTCGCATATCAGATTAGGCATGATTATTCAGACAAGCGTATTTGGGCTCCACCCTTTCGGTAACATTTTGCTTCCTGTCGAAGCCCCGGTACAATTCAATATCGGTATCAGTTCATGCAATATAAGCGTATTTACCTTTCGTTACATGCATGCATTACACTGATCCTGATTTCTTTCTTTAGATGCTCGCTTAGCACACTCTTCACTCTTAAAAGAACCACATTGCCCTCATCTTCGACTCGGGGGCAATGTGATTCTTTTGCGGGCAAAATATTCAATGTTCCCCTCAAGGCCAGTCAGTAATTATACACAAAATAAAAGTGCATGAACTCTAAGATGATTTTGCCATACCATCACAGATAAATTATTTGCTTCTTTTGTGACATCACAATTAGCTTACTACTTGTTGAGCAGCTAAGGCCAGTAAGTCCTCAGTGATCTAGATGTACATGCTATCATTCCTCAGCTTTGCTTCTGAAAGATGGCTACATTCTGATCACCTAGGTAGTGATAGTTTGTCCATTACCTTCACGAACGGTGATTTTTTGCTTATTATCCATGCAATTTTTCAATAATTTTCTTTTCTTTTGTTTCTTTTTAGGTCCAATCTCTCTGTCTTCGTGGCATTAATTGCCTCCCACCAGGCCCGTCACATGACTTTGCTGTTGCTTTGTGTTCCATGCCTGATCTATGTGATCTGACATTCATAGATGTTGGTTTTGGTGAAGAGTTCTACTCTACATTCAATGCAATAGCAGCATATCTGAAGGTAATCCACTGCTGATAGGAAGAGTCGCATTTCCATGAATGTGATTAGGTTCTCAGAAAAACGAGGACTTTACATCATGTTGATCATGTTCTGCATTGTATGACAACAATATAACTACCCTTTAAGTCTTACAGTGCCAATGTCACGTATGTGTGACAAAGATTTTTCAAACGACCACTTCTCCACTTAGAAAGATGGATCTTGTGATGAAAATGAGGCAAAGTTTAGAGGATAAATCTAGTATCTAAAATGTCTATCAGCCACTATATGCTACCATAGGATTTATTTTTTTGAAAAGTGCAGATTTTGGAAAGGATCCTTCCTCACTTTAGCATGACAGGATAGCAAACAAATGAGAAATGAAAACGTAAAGGTCAAGAGGGAAGCTCAGTGCTTTTTCACAATAATTTCCATGCATGACATTGAATTAATAGGAATACTTGCTTTCATTTGAAAGGGTAATAAATTTCTTATAACTTTTGTGTACAACATATTTGTTTTAGAAGTTACTGTTGAAGATTTGCAGGCATTTGAAAAGTAAGCATTGTTCACGATGTGGTAGAATCTTGGAACAAACAAAACCCCCTAGCACTGTAAGAGTTAATGATGATGATAATGACAAGAATAATAATGATAATGATAACAGTAATGATTATAATGATTATGATATTCATGACATAATAAAAAAATACACATATCTATTTCTAGATATGTTCAAGGCACACACAAATTAAAATCACTTAAATAACTCAAAGAAATCAACACGCTTAAAGAGTAGAAGTTGAACAAAGAACTAGGGAAATTAAGTGATAGTATTAGGCATGGGTGAGTTGAAGTTAGATTTTGAAAGTTTGAACATGTTACTCTGTTTATTCTACATATTGATGTATTGATGTATTTTTTTATTTATTGTATTTATGTAAATGTAACAAATTTCCATTTTCTTTTAACATGGACAATAAATAAACCTTATGAACCTTATGAACGTTATGAATTTCTAACATTGCAATTGCTGTTATTGCGATATATATTTTCAGGGGTTTCCCCAGTTCAGCAATGGTGAATTCCGGTTTAATGGCTTCACTCAAAAGACCTTGGATTCATTTCTAAAGTCTCTAGCTGAGTACAAGAGGTTTGTAAAATTTCAGATTCCAATCTCTAAATTTGGATATTTTCATTGTGATATTGAAGACATTGGTTAACATTGTTATGATTTTTAAAAAATCTCATTTTGTTACTTTAAAATGGGATAGACATGAGGGTTATAGTGTAAAAATACCAGTCTGAAAGTTTCAGAGTATAATATCCACAGGACGTATTTTTGAATATTAGAAATGTGAACCAATGTTTGAAAAACACGAGGGTCGGTTGCACAGACTAGATGTAAGGAGTGCGCATGCGCACATGGCTCACTGAACCATTCTGTGTATATTGGCGTATCACGCGGCGGAAGGCAGATAACGGTATTTTTCAATCCAAGCAAAACAGTCCTCTTATTTATTGTCTCTCGAGACGAAAAATAATGAAAATCGTGGTTTGCGTCTAACTTACAGTTTTTCATTCCACATTATGGTTGGTTTCAGGGTTTTTGAGTACAAATACAAGTACTCAGACACATGTTTCATCTTAGTTTGAGAATTTTGTAAATCAGCTGCTCACAAAGTTAGCAAATGCCTTTAAGTAGAATTGTTTGTTTTGGGGGTTATTGTTCAGCTGAACTGTTTGTAAATGTCACTGTCGTTTATTGTTATTTTCCCATCACTCCTAACTGTTTACATGTATTTCCCACCACTCCTAGCTATTTATATTCTTTTTGCACCACTTCTACCTACTTACCACCTGTTCTATCCCCTTTGTGATTATTTTCTTCAAGTGCATAGGGAATTGTGATTTGAATGTGTTATGCTTATTGTGATTTTCTTTGTACATGTATATTGTTGTTGGATCTTTTGATGTATTTGAATTCAGTGGTCCCTCTCTATATGCTCTACTTTTTCCGGGGTCATCAAACCAGCATTGTGATCTGTTATAAATTTCTGATGTAAATCTATTCTATTTGCGTATGTTTTGATGGTTAATTGAATAAATGAGTTGAATCAAATTTCACTCTTTTTGTCAGAGATACCTAGTTAAGCAGACTTGTCAAAATGCTATCGAGATGAAAAGAATTACATCCACTTATCGCCCTTCATGTTCCAAATAATGAGATATTTGTTTTGTCTTTGCAGAGTACAGTCGAGAAAGAGGTCAATGTTGTCAACCCTCCATAAGAGACAGCTCACAGGTCATATGCGCTATCCTGATCAGCTGCCCATACTTCGATGGAACAGGACAGGAGATGGTTACCATGGAATTCCAGATAGCAGTGGGAATGCATCATCATCGTCATCATCATCTGAGCAACCAAGAGCAATGCACGAAGCTGCCATGGCAAGCTCAAGATTTAGCAGAGGATATCATGATTTCGATGTCTATGAAGATTTCTTGAGGAGATCGCCAGGCCGACACAGACAAGACATGCGGGGATTTCCTCTCCTCTCTGGAAGGCACGCCCTGCATCACAGGTCGTCTTACTCCTGGTACGACTCATTCCTAGCGAGTCAGGAGGGTCAACATAGAGGTGCAAGAAGAAGAATGGACAGGTACCTAACAGCTCTTGGGGCTCACGGTAGCATGCCCTGGGATTCTCACTTCATGGCTTCTCATGCACCATTCATGGAGGACTTTGATATGCCATTGCACTCCTGGGGTGGGGATTGGCATCAAAGGCCGAGGTCCTCCAGGCAGTCCAAGCGTCCCGTTAGATACCCATATCTTGATGAAGATTCAGATTCAGACTAATGCGATATAATGAAATCTGTCTGTTGTATTCTTGATGTGTCAGAATGTTCAGTACATACGACAATCAGAATGTTCAGTACATATGACAATCAGATTAATCTATGAATGTTTTCATTCCTCCCTGTAGTGCTCTGTATATGTAAACCATACTAGGGATTTAAAGGTAGGAGATCCCTTTGGAAAATCTTCGAAAATCCATACAACTTGGCAGGAGTTTAGGATATGCCCTTCTGATACTGTTTATTTAATCTTACGGTCATACAAAAATGAAAATCTGGCTACCATCCTTGAATAAGCAAGTTGGATCAGCTCACCGGCAGAAGCGAAGCCAGCTAGCTAGATAGCTCAGCCGCACGCTGCTCGCGGCCACCACACGTATTGCATAATAGCAGCGCTGTACTGTATGTAACGTGAATCCTTTCGTTGTGCGAAAAAAAATCTCGAAAAAATTCCGCTAAAATTTTCGGTCCGAAATAAGTACAGAGTTATCAAAAATGTTAATTATTCAGTCAATTAGCCATGTACAATCCACTTTTCATTCACAGAAATTTTTAATAATCATTCTCTTATAATTGAACACATATTCACACATCTTTAATATTTTAGAGCTGCGAATGGGATCACCTACCTTTAAAGTAATTGAATGGAAACCAGTGTTCACAAGATTTGTTATCAACAGACAGTATTACATACCCCTCTGACTAAGTCGTCAAAGGGATAACTAATCTTTCATTTGCCACAAGTGCTGATTGGCAGAAAACACTACACCCTAAGCTGGCAGAAGGATTGCTCTGTTCAGTATGGAAAAGAATAATACAGTAAGTTTTTGAAAACATCATGTTTCATTGTTATGAAACCTTTAAAGTGTACCAATCACTTCAAAGTATCTTCCCACATTTTTTGTTGTCTTTTATCTGTGTACATATCATTGCTAGGGTGACAATACATTGTATCTCAAAAATATTGAATGTTCAGGAGAGCCAAAACGCATGGCTTCCTTAGCATTACAGCCTATGGAGGCAGTCAAATTTTGTTTATCAATAGTGGCCTAATCTTTGCAGATGGGCATGTGAGTGTTTGAAAATGCATTTTATAAGATTATGAAAAGAACTAAATTATACCAAAATTGAGAGACACAAAATCTTGTCATCCCAGCGACTTTGTATGGTTTAGGCTTGTAAGGTGTGTAAGTGGACATTGGATGGATGGGCATAATTATGTATAAATACATGTAATATGCATAAGCTTTAAATGTGATGTCTGTAACATTTCTTGTGATTAGACAAATGAAGAGCATTATTCCAAAATGCACTAAATCCACTTTCGTAGTTTCCAAGAAAAGGGCATTTGTTTACCAGATTTTGTACAGGTGTTGATGGAAAAGTGATATCAAAAGGTGTATTTTTGAGGCATCTTGTCTTAATGTCATGGTGGGAAAGAACGGGTCCGGAATGCAAAATGCAAAAATGCATAAATGCATAAATCAGAATGTCTAATGTGACAAATTGGAACAAAATTTTAACAAAGATTATGCCACAAGGAGATTGTATATCAATTTACAAGGTCTACATGCTAACCATGTATTATCAGTCATTGTTTGAAAAATATGATATCCAATAAGTTTTCATTTTGTAGTATTTCAAAGGTAACAAAGTGGTGGTGGAATAGGGTGTCCCCCCCCCCAACATGAATTTGGGCCAAATAGGTCAATCATAATGTTTTGCTGCAGCTCAGATGATAGAGTTACGATAAATTCCTACCAACTGAAAACAGAACAACAAAAAACTTTGTAGCAAACAACATACAAGAGCTCATGTGAATTCCAACAGACGAAGAAGGCGACATTTCATGACAAAAAGCGAGTAAGTTAGATCTAGAAACAGCACCAATACTGCACTGTTCTCTGGCAGTTTATATGTGAGTGGACAAAATATTGTGTATACACATTTAGGATGTGGTCCATGCTTTACTATTATCATGCTTAATAATTTGTTCAAAGTGAATGAACAGGAATTTTTGTGAGGTGTAAAAGTATGCCCAATAAAGAATAGAGTACTGAATTGATCCATTGTAATATAATGTAGTATATAAGATGGGTTACTTAAAACAAGGTTTCTAATTGGTCATATTCGCAATTCCTGCCAATGCATAATCCCTTATATGGCCACGACCATGGTATATAACACGTTATATTGCATGCTTATTTGTGTACAAAATCCCATAGGCAACGGTATCGATAACTGACAAATTATCGATAATACAGAGTTTGTTGCACTATATCAATGGATGTTCCAATATTTAGTTTTTTGGTGAGCTCCGATCCCACAAGCAGTTTCCCATCTTATATAACGCATAGTATATGTTCATATTGTCAAATGTACCGGTACCATAAAATGTGCATCCATAGATAAAGAATTTCTCTCGTGTACTATATATCACTCAGTGACATATAATGCACTTGAGAAATTGTAAAGCTATGGATGCACATATTACGGCATATTCAACTCCAGAGCATGCACTATATTTATAACAGAATGACTGATGGTTGATTTGAATTGAATTGAACTTGAACTTGTCCCACTTTATAGGGAACAAACAGAGATTTATATACTGAACCATCATAAAGCATAAAAACATTATAGTGAAATAAGGTGTTGGTAGGCAGTTAACACAGTAATGGAATTACAATTCTGTTACCGACATTTTAGAGTTTTTGTGCCTCTTTTGTACTCTGCCTCCCTTCTCACCATTTAATACTCTGCAAATATGACCATTCTTTCACCTGAACTCTTTCTTTCTAACAATTTTCTATGTACATGAATTTCACCTTTGTAACAGAATTACCAGAAAATGGTACCCTTTTTTAAAGTTCAAATATGCTTTGCAAAATCAAACATGCATTATACCGGTACTTTTGAATTTGGCTATTTAGAATTATTATAGTGATTGTTTTTACTATAAATGTGAAGTTCGGTGACTGTTCTTCCCACGCAGAATTGACCTGGTTTACTTACATCCATTTGAAGAATGGTTGGATTATCAAAACTTATGCTATGACTCAAAATGGACTATCTGAACGATAACCCAGTACATGGAAATTATATGTCATGTGGAGTATTAACATGAAAAGCCTTTAAGTAGTAACAAAGACACCAATATAAAAAAATGTGCAACAACAAATAAAAATGTCTGTGAATTGAATTTCTTCTTGAACCTGCCATGGAATGTACTGAGTTTGTTCTGCCTCCACCACCAAAGGTGGGTGCCAGAGGCAGTGTGTTTTCGGGTTGTCCGTCCGTCCGTCCATCTGTCCATCCGTTTTCGTTCTCGCGATAACTAAGAACCATTTGACGGATCGGCTTCGAACTTGGCTCATGTATGCATATATGAGGGATGATGATCTGATTAGATTTTAGGGTCATGAGGTCAAAGGTCACAGAGGTAATTATGTACATCAAAATGGCTCTTTCTTGCAATAACTTAAGAACCATTTGACGGATCAACTTCAAATGTGGCTAACACTTTGTCATTTGAATAGAACCATTTTTTTCCAGTTTGGTACTCTAAATGTATCCTAATACATTTCCCATAAATAAAAGTGATATATTTCTGATCTGGTAAAGGCGGAGGCATAAATTTTGACTGCACACGGTCCAGGATTCATCTAGTTTCTTTCTGTGTTTGTTGTTTGTGTGGTGTTTTGGTTTTTTTTTGTTTTTTTGTTTTTTTTTTGCTTCTTTTATAAATCAAGTAATGTATCCCATAGGAAGGGCCCTGTATTAGTTATTGAACTATTGAATGTGAAGTCTTTGCAATATTTACTCTGAAATATTTTTGCCATATTTTGACTATTATTCATGTACAGATTTAAAACCTGATTATGTGTGTGCACTGTGTGGTAAGGTGTACTCAGATAGTCTATTTTTTTTTCCTCTCCTTATTCCGCTGAGCCTTTCATAGTTTAGAATACTCTGTTTGAGATGCCTTTGTTCGTAAAAGACTCCAGTCGAAAGGAATATTTCATGGAATCATCCCTGTTGGCTAAGCCAATGGGTTTTCAGAGCTGCCAAGTAGTACGATTTTATCCTATTTAGTAGGATTTTTGGAGGGAATATGACAATAAGATTTTTCCCATGGAAATAGGATTTTTGAAAGTTCTGACATTGATTCTTTGCTACCTTTATTTTATCTTATTTTCATGTTATATTATCAACATTTAAGTATACCCCAATGCTCAGTGTACTCTACCTGTGTATTTTGTTTTGTAGATCATTTTCAATAAAAGAAGGACATCATAGAGAGTGAAAGAGGATTGATACTGTTGTATTTTTTTTCAATTTTCATGCAAAAATAAAATTTTTGACATGAAAATAGGATAAAAAGAAGTACGGAATAGGATTTTTTTTCCAGTTGGGGTTGGCAGCTCTTGGTTTTCATGATTCGAATACTTAGTTATGTGCAATTATAGTACTTGAGGAAATGTGTTATAATCATGGTAATAGTTTGAGTTTTCTAAACATTGGAAAACTTTGCATGAAATTAATAAGATGAAATGAAATTTTGCCATGGAGCTTTTTTAGGGACTCTTATAATAAAACAATAATGACCTATGTTGGATCCATACCAGTATTCTGTATTAATACTTTTTACGTATGAAAGATATACTGCAAGTTTGATGATATATGGCTCAGTAACTTGGAATATAAAGATGGTAGAAAGAACCTTGATAAAAAGATAATAATCATGATAATAATTATAGTAATAATAATAATTGATAATAATAATAATAATAATAATAATAATAATAATAATAATAATAATAATAATAGTAATAATAATAATAATAATAATAATAATAATAATAATAATAATGATAATGATAATAATGATGATAATGATGATAATGATAATGATGATAATAATGATGATGATGATAATAATAAAGATAATGATGATAATAATGATGATGATGATAATAATAAAGATAATGATAATAATAATAATAATAATAACGATAATAATGATGATAATGATAATA
>CM057166.1:23292818-23305653 GCA_029962745.1 Echinometra lucunter | reverse complement strand
AAATACAGTGAAACCTGTGTATAAAGACCATCCAAGGGAGACAAGAAAAGAGCTCTTCATGAGCAGGTGGTCTTTATGTGCAGGTTCATTTACTACACATTTCAATGAGATGCACTGTTTAAGGAAAACGAAAAGGGTGATCTTTACAGACAGGTGGCTCTTCTATACAATTGGTCATTAAAGTATGTGTGAGGGTATTGAGTATACATAGATTTAGAGAGGTATTCACATGTGGGTGTAGGGAATAAGGGCCCCATTTCATAAAACTTGTTATCAGTAACAACTACCACATTTCTATGATAAATTTGCTGTCAGCAAATCATAAACAAGGATTTCAGTAGCTTATAACTGTTATTGCAACGTGTATTGATAACAAGTTTTATGAAACTGGGCCCAAGAGCCAGTATTTATTGGAAGTAAGGAGATGGAGGAGACGTTGGAAAACAGGTGAGAAATGGAACAACATAAGAAAGCAAAGAATAGTAAAGAAACAAATAATAGAGCGGGAGCTTAGCAGTGAAGGAGGAGAGAAAATGGGGCAGAGCTCAGTAGGGATGACGGCGACGACGAGCGTGAGCTTAATCACAGATCTGTAGACGACACCCAGATACAGACACCTGGAGAGCTGATTAAACTGAAACTATGCGGGGGGAAAGTGATGAATCGCCGGGCTTATAGGAACTTCTATCTTCTGGTCACGTAATGAACGCATGAGGAGTAGAGCAGGGGGGTAGAGTGAGGGGGTAGAGCCGCTGCGGGACCGGGAGAAGAGATATGGATGAGAGGAAGATAGAAGGTTTTTAGGAGGTCTAGGAAGAGAGATAATGGAAGAGGATCATCAGAGAGAGAGAGAGAGAGAGAGAGAGGGAGAGAGATGAAATAAAGGAAACATAGCCATCAAGAAATAATGAGAGCGAGAGAGAAAGAAAAAAGTTAAAGTGATTACACAATGGTAAATTTTTTTTTTTTGATATATGATCGAAAATAGAATTCTAAGAAAAATTACATTAAAAATATGATAATTTTCATTTGAAATCAATGCATTTTGGCTAATTTTCTCATAAAAAGTCAAGAGCTGACCAAAAAATTTGAGTATAAGGTATGACGTAAAAGTGGGTACCCAGCTTCGTGCATTGTAGTTGTGCTGCACGCTAGACTGTACAACATGTATTATACCTTGTGTGCATTTTGCTAGAAGTGTGCGACAAGGTACCCACTGTGACGTCATTTTGACGTCAAAGTGGGTACCCAGTTGAAACTGGGTCACAGCTGAGGGGTCAAAAATATCATGAAATTTTACCACATTTGGGGGTTTCCTTGGCAACAGGACTTTTAAAAAAACTTCAGGCAGATGATTTTCTGTTAATAAAATCATGCTCTTTTAAATGAGCTAACATTGTTTCAGCATTGGGTACCCCCTTTAATATGAAAAAAAAAATGATACCATCATGAAAGGAAAGGGGGTGGGAGGTGGAGCAAAAGAAAAAAAAAGTTGAAAATTTGTATTGTATCAAAAGGATAGGGGATGCATATTCAAAAGGTGAGAGAGAGAGAGAGAGAGAGAGAGAGAAAGGGGGAGAGAGAGACAAGTACAGAGAGAAAACAAGGAGAGGGAGAGATAATGAGAAAGATAAAGGAATTGAAAAAACAGAGGGAAAGCCAAAAAATAGAGGATGGGAGAGATAGATAGAGAGAAAAGGGGATGGGGCATGATAGAAGCTGAAATCCTGTAAAGATTGTTTATCTGGGACTTGGTTTTTTCCAAGATTTGTGATGTGGTGTTCCAAGCAAGAGACATCATAAGTCTTGGAATAGTACTTCGTCAAAGATGATGAATGCTTGTGATTAAGTGTAAAAACAGTCACATTTCCTGTCCTGTGTTTAATCACAAGTCAGGGAACAGAATGAAATGAATGGAGAGAATTTGATATCAACATCCATGCTCTGATGTATTCATAGCATTCAACCCAGACGCAGGAAATGGTTCCCAAACTCAATTTAGTATTGGTTTACCACAAGTAATATCCGTTAATGATGAACACCTGCTGAAAAGGGAATGGACCCTGTTATAGATGGAATTACTGGTTCAGTTGAATATCTGTACCATGAAAACATTTCTAATCCTGAAAATGAAAAAAAAAAGGGTTTTATTTCAGTTGATCAGTCCGAAAATAACAGAAAAATGGGGAATTCCCCTAATAGAGCTGCTTGTCACATGCACACTGGAAAATAGATTCATTTCAGTTAGATCAGTAAACTCAATCTATATGTTGCCCGTGTAGTTAGAAAGAGAAAGAGAGATCATGACAAACAAGTGGAGTGTTTTCCACTGATAATACGTGCACATAAACACAGCGATGTTTTATTTCCAAATCGTGTTGGTTGATATCTACCTTAGATTACTGAAAGAAGAATCAAATTTTCAGTAATGAGAATTGTAAGTTTTCTTATTTGTAGATGTTGAAGTGTTTATTGCCAAATAATTAGTCATTTCATTCTGGTAGTATGTTTGAAAAAAAAAAATTCAATGAATAAAAATCCACTTACATTGTTGCTATGTTGGGCAAGCTTTAAGGTGTTACGTAGCTTGGAGCAACTTTTGTACTAGAAATACGTATATGTATTAAGATGATATGCATAGACCTGAATTCATGAAAGAGATTTATGTTTAAACCATGGTTTAGGCCTCCATATGCATGGTACACTCATGCCCTCTTGTCCGATTCTCACGTTTCACAATACCTGCGCCACCAACGTCCATACCATGAGAGGCCTATTTTCCAACTCACGGGTCGACAACTGTTTTCAAGATAGCAGACGCCGCGAGTGAGAGTTGACAAATTGAAGAAATATTTAACTGACCGAGGGATCCCAAGCGCAGGGAAGAAGAAGAAGGAGTTAGTAAATTAGCAGTGAGAGCCCAGGGAAAATATGAAGTGATAGAAGTCTGTAGTCAATTAGGATAGGGGCAGAAAAGGGGACTTGTGCAAGGTGTTCATGGTAGTGTTGTCGACCCATCTCTCACGCTAGAGGGACTGTCGCAACTTAACTGAATGAGGGCGCAAGGATTGCGAAATGCAAGAATTGGCAGACAGTGATATGCTTATGTATGCTTGTATATGCTTACTTAGGCTTGTTTTAGGCCACAACCCTGATATAGACCATGGTTTAGAATAAACCCCTTTCATGAATTTGGGCCATTGTTTTTATCGTTGGACCCTTACAGTTTTAAAGGTCTCTGGTTATCTGGCACCACCAGTTTTTGAGCAGTGTGCATATCAAAGAATTTGTATCATGTCTTTGTACTTTTATTTTTCCCTGTATAGGCTTTTTCATTGATGATGACCTGCTTTATGAGGACATCCTGGGTCCTCCGGAAGAAGAGATCCCATTGGAGGACTACTACGAATCGGACAACTGCTCGGACTGCTCCTGGGGCTCCGAGGAATGGGACACCTACGACAGCGAGCAGGAGGAGATGGTGCACAGCTACGTGGAGGCCACCGATCACTCCCCCAAGGGAGCCGTGGAGAGGGGCGGAGGTGGGGGAGGAGGAGGAGGTGGAGGAGGAGGCGGAGGTGGGAATCATGTAGGAAGCTCTCACCGGAGGTCCATGGTTTCCGCCTACGGCATGGAGAAGGCACCGCAGAGGGAGGAGGCAAAGGTGAGATAAATCAAACTATGTCTGCTTTTTTTTAGGAGGGGGGGGGGTTAAGATTAAGAAAAATTGATATTTGGACAAGTCTAGGTTTTGTCTCATGGATTATCAATATTATTATTTCATTGTAATTTGGAATTGTGATTATATATTCAATAAATACTATGTAATAAAGGCATTGCATTGTATGTGTGGATATGAAGTCTACTAACACGCATCATGAATGTGTATTCATGAAACTACGTGGCCGCCATTCATGTTTCCAAAGTAATTTGCTTAAGTCTGCAGGTGGCTGTCTTAGACTAAGGGTAAAATGCTTAGCTAAAAGATTCAATGGAATACTGAAGATGGCTTTAGTATTTTCTGAAGCTGAAAACTGAGTAAAATAACTGCGTAAAGTCACTTAAAATTCTGATTCAAATATTGAATTGAATACTGGCCCTGAATTTTAAGAAACTGGAGGTGTTCTATTTGTCAGTAAGATACTTCTCATCAATCTAAAGTACATCATCACAATGATTTAAGACCTGGTTCAGTTTTTACGTCAGTAAATAAAAGGGTGGTGAGAAATTTTTAATTAATTGAGTCATAAGACAGTATTTGAAACATTTCATTTCAGTGGCTGACTGTCTTCTTTTAGATCAAAGTAACTTTTTATGTGCTGGTTGCAAGTTATGAAACATTTATTTTAGCATTCTATATTACTTGTCTGAATTGATATCATTTAAATCATATTCATATGCACATAACTTATGAAGTACACAGGACAAGCTGCTTTAACCCATTCGTGACAGGAATTATTTATCAGCATTATTTATCAGCTTTTATTCTTCAAATTGGCCACACCAACATTTTTATTTTATTGCTACATTTTTCTTATAAGTCGTCATGTATGCTGAAATGAATATAAATTGACAGAAATTATGATGACAGTCAAAAAGTTGCCAATTTGCAGGGGAAAATGGTGATTTTAAACTTTCTATCACATTGCCAATTTAAGGATTTTAATGCTTATTTTCCTTTAAACAATTTTCAGCATCAAACAACGAATATTGACGCAACCAAAATGGGACACAGTTTGTGTAGAATTTTTTGCTCTTTCTGCTCATGTATTTGGTATGATTTTTAGGGCTTTGCATCAAAAGATATTAGGCCAAACCACAAAATGTGGATCTCTGTCACGAATGGAGTTAAAAGTGACCGCTCTTAAAGACAAAGGTAACTCTTGGGGATTGTGCTTAAGTTATGCTGCTTCAAAAATTCACAATAAACTGCCACTGGAAATAAGAAAAGCCCTGTCTAATGCTTTCTCCAAAGTTTTGTTGAAGACTCAACCTAATTTTAGAAGCTTTTGATAATTGATTTACTTTTTTTTGTATTTCTATGCAGTAGCATTTCAGAGAGCTCTGTTACATCACAGCGCAGTAGAGTATCTTGATATAGTAGCTGCACCATATCAATTTATCTAATTATTAGTAAAAAAAAAACCATCAGAAGGTCTGTCTATTTTAATTTGTGCGACTACTTCATGTAGACAACAACGGAAAATGACAAGTAACTATCTTCATGCCAAACCAGAAATCGTTTCCATCCAAATTGAAGAAATGGCGAACGAGTCTGTGTCTAATTTTATTTCTGAAAAAAAAAAATGCATATGGCTCTTCCATCCATCCATTATGGAAATCATGAGTTTTGTTATGCGGCAGAAAAACCCCGGAAACATAGCCAACCAGAAATCGTGCTAAATCAACATGGACGTGGCACGGGTCACGGAGCGTGAGATGAGACCTCTTTAGAAATCTAATGTGATTGATGAATAATTTCTGAAAGAATTCTAGTTTGTTAATGGCAGGCTCAAAATTTGTAGGGGCATGTTTGACCTTAATGTTCCAGTTTTGCAGCATCTTCGATTGCGACGTGTAGCTGAGTATAAGAAAAGGAATAACAGCTTTACCTGGGAGCTGTTTCCATTCTTGTCTCCCCCCCCCCCCTGCATTCAACCTGTTCTGATTATTGTTGATATTTTGAGCTCTGGGCCCCATTTCATAAAAAGTTGTTATAATAGCTCTTGCTGGAATGGCAACTTTCATTATAAAAGCCAATCAGGAAGCAGAATTCTCACTGTTGCCATGGTAGTTACCATTCCAGCAGGAGTTGCTATCATAGCAACTTTTTTTTACCTGGAAGAAAATCGTTCAAAAAAAGAAATCAAGCTCCGGGAGATTATGTCTATGTCAGAGGCACTGTAGTAAAATGAATCTAGAGTAGATGGCATTTGTACTGACATTTTTAGCCTCATTTTCACTTTCGGAAAACCATTTTGCAATTAAATGAAAGTCTAATATATTTCTTAGAACATATCAGGGAAGTTTGACTCTTGACTCACTACTGTAACAAGCTTTGTAAGATTCCCTATTGCCTCAGATGGGGGGGGGGGGGTCATTTTTGTTAGAAAGTGCCCCAAAAGAGGTGTTCCTTCTTTCCCCTGAGTAGAGTAATTGTCAAAATATAGGTGGTTATTTCAAGGCTAATTTTGGCGCATCAGCGCAAAAATGCCCTTATGCAAAGCGAAAGCATTCTTTCCTAAATCGAAATAATTAGAAAAATTGCTGTAAAACATTTTATTATTTCTTCCAAACCTATCCTGATGGAAGGTACGTGTAACAGTAACTCTTAAACAATAGTCGGTGTGTAACATCTAGACTTTCATTACAAGAGCTTTAAAATGTGTCATATTTGTCAAGGACTTTTCTGAGCACAATACGTTTAAGGGTGTTCTTGCGTTGACGTGACAATGGTATCATTTGTCCTTGTATTGCCTGTTAGCGTGGAACCTATGACTCGATAATGAAATGCATTCTGTATCAAAGTGAAAACATCAGTCTCCGGCAGGCTCTAAAGATAACAAGCTCAAGTGAGTTTTGGGATGCACGAAGCCCCCGCAAGCCACAAACGAGCGTTACCCGCTTCTAAACAGTAGGATAAGAGCTTTCTATATTTAGATTGGGACTCCAAGCATGTAATGTAAGAAATTCTTTTGCGCCCTTCAAATGTAGCAGTCTGGGTCTGATTAGATACTATGAAAATCAGAACGATTCGGCCTGCGTTTCTTTTATTTTTTTACTCTCTATAAGGCTTGCGGCTGAATGCTTCGGTTTGAGTGTATTAAATGTGTTAATGTAAGTGCATGTTACCAAGGTGATACTTGGTAAGTTATGCTCTCCTCAGAGACAGAAAATTGCATTTTTTTTCTCTCGAGAATGACACTGACCGTACGAAAGACAGAAGGGAGAAAGAGAGAGAAAGAGCAAGAGCAAAAGGAATACGAGATCCTGCATATCGAGTCCATTTGCAGAGTCCAGTTTACCTATAGCTGTCATTTGAATTACATGTGTCTGAACAGGCAAGTACCTTTAAAGGTGGTCAAAAATTACTTGATGAAATATGATTAGAGAAGAAAGAATGGATTAAGGAAAGGCACGCATAGGACTGGTCAGAGAGAGAGAGAGAAAGAGAGAAAGAATGAGATAGGCAGAAAGAAAGAGATAGGCAGACAAAAGGACAAAGAGAGATTGTGAGATAGACAGAAGGACAGAGAGAGAGAGAGAGAGATTACAGAATGATGGAGAAAGGGGGAGGGGAGAAGAAGAAGAAAGGACACGAAAATACAAGAATACATTGGAAAACATGAAGAATAGACGATAGAGTATGGAGAGTTTGTATGTTATATAAAAAGAAAAAGTATGAGAGAGAGAGAGAGAGAGAGAAAATTTAGAAGAAAATGACCGGAGGAATGAGAAAAAAAGAAGTAAGCAAATGTGGGGAGAAGTCTGAATGAAAAGGGAATATTCTTTACTATTCTTGTCTCATTAGGTGGTCCAATTATGAAAACTTTCTGAAGATAATAGGTAAGGCAAAATTTTGGTACTGTAAAGATTGCATTTTAAAAAGCTAGTGTGAAAGGGAGGATGGAGGTGGTAATAGATTGTTTTAAAGATTAATTTAAAGATGAAATTTGAATTTTAGCATATTGGTAATTTTTTTGGCTACTTAATTTCATATATTTTTGTTCATCCTCATAAAGAGCGACTCTCAAACAGGTGCTGAAGTATGTGAGGTCAGTATAGCAATTTCTTTCAATATATACCAGATCTATCTCATACCTTGCTTTTGATAGCAATCATAATGTTGGAATATCATTTAACCCAGTGCTTCTCAACCTTTTTTACCTCAAGGCCCACTTTGGCTATTAAAATTTTTTCGAGGCCCACCTTCATTTCTTAGAAATATTTTGAGGCCCACCTCACAGAATCTCAATGAGAAAAAAAATCAATAAAACATGACAAAAGAAAACAGAGAACGAATTGTGTGGTAATGATCTGGACCACTACATTACCTACATTACATTACAAAATCCAACCTCCTCCATGTATGGTTGCAATAAATGAAAGATTGATATAATACCCCCACCCCAAATGTACAGAAATCTTGGAAAATTTTTAGCACATTGCATTGACGATAATCCACAACTGTTGATGTTATTTTGATATGTTAATAAATTCAGTTCAAGTTGATGTTAACAATAAAGCTGAATTCATTTTGGCATGACTTCATGGCCCACCTGATAAAGCTTCGCGGCCCACCAGTGGGCCGCGGACCAACGGTTGAGAAGCGCTGATTTAACCCATCCATGCTGCAGGTCCACCTTGTGAGGTTTGATCCAATAACTTTTGATGCAGAGTCCTGAAAATCATACCACATACATGAGCAGAAAGAGCTAAAATTCTACAACTACTGTGCCCATTTGGTTGTGTCAGTTTATGTTGTTTGATGCTGAAAAGTTTTGAAAGGGAAATGATCACTAAAATCCTTAAATTGGCAACATGATGAAATTGTTGTTTAATATCCAATGTTTAGCTTAGCACATGGGCAACTTTCTAACTTCCCAGCAAACTTTCCATCCGTTGTATTCATTGGAGATACTTGACTTTTTACAAGAAGAATCTAGCAAAGAAAAATACTGGTGTTGCCAATTTGAAGAAGAAAATCTGATCAAAGTAGGCTTCAAATAATTCCTGGTATGGATGGGTTGAAGTTGTATGACACTGTGTCTGGTCTTCATGCAAAACCACCACGCCTTCACTCATTGCTGACAGGAACCGGGCAGTCCTGTATTAAACCTAAGGAATTGCAGAAAGCAGGGATCATTTGGCTAAACCTGGGGTGTTTCATTAAGCTGTTCGTAAGTTACGCACAAGTTACGCACGACTTTACGCATGACTGGTGATATGTTCTTGTGCTACATGTTAATGATTGAGAATCTGATTAGCACCCAAGAACATGTTCCAGTCGTGCGTAAAGTCGTGCGTAACTTAGGAACAGCTTTATGAAACACCCCCTAGGCCAGATTAACTGGCTGAAAGGAAAGGTTTGAAAAATATCAGAAAGGTAACTTTATCTTTACATGTTTTACTGTATCCAACAATTGATTCAGAATTTGTAAATGACAGCCATTTTCTTAGCTAGAGAACTTTCTAACTTGTGAATAAAATTGGTGTTGGTTTAGGGGGTGTAACATGAAAAATGCAATCAATCTTACGATTGATATCAATCGTAAGTCTATGGCAAACCATGTACTAAAGAGATACAATTGATTGTAAGATTGATTATATTTCTTTATGTTACACCCCCCCCCCCAGGTGGTATTATCTTATTTTTAGGTATGAAATTTTGGAATATTGAACCATGTGCCAAAACATTACATGCTAGCAAACACCTACGGTTTTACAGTATTAAGAATGGATGGTAACAGTACAGTCAATTTTATGACTGATAAATGATTCCACGTTTTGTTTGGTTGTTCCATTTTAAAGAGCACACATTTTTTGTAGTACTTCTTGCATTATGGTGTTGCTGCTGACCATTCCACAAAATCTGTGACATTGGATTTTGATAATGGCTTCGAAAACACAGGCTAAATATCACATTTTCTCTTTTGGCAATCAGACACTGTGCTTTGCAATTCATAGATTTACTTATATATTCATTTACTGATTAACGCATCCCGGGAAATAGACTTTCATTAAGTGAAGACGTTAGTAATGCTTGTATTTATATACGCCAATTCATTCATTAAGAAATATGTTCCATAGAATAGACATACCGGTATTCAGCTACATTTATAGAGCATATGTGATACTGTAGTCTATCAGAAGGTTTCATCATTCTTGCTCCAGATTTTTTTTTGGTTGTAATTTTTATTTGCAGGATGGGATGAGAGCAATGGTTCATTATAGCATGAACGTGTATTATCCATTTTTGCCTAAAAAGTAATGTGAAATGCTTTTGCTGCTGAAAACTGCTAGGAATTTAAAATGTATAAAGTAAGTGCTAGATATTTACAATTCAAGTCACCTTTTAGATTTTTTGCAATTCAAATCACTTTTTGAGGGGTAAAAATTTGATGAATACGACCCTTTAATCACATGAAATAGGAGCATATACTTCCCTCTTTGTTTTCATAAATTCCTAGATATTCTTGAGCATGACAAGCGAAATATTTCACCGACATGCTGCTCCTGAACAAATACACTCCTACTTCACACCCTTTAACATTATCCAAATGTTTACATTCAATTACGATCTGTCATTGAAAAATGAGACACTTATGTTACGACATAGGCATCCATCTTCCTCGCTTATCCAGCGAATGCTGAGGGAGAAATAAAAGTATTAACTGTCAAAAATGCTCTAAGAACGTTTCAGTTCTCATATTCTTGCATGTCTTTTTTGTGGAGGAAAGGTGCATTTGTATATCACCATCAATTTGCTTCACTTTATTAAAAGATATCCATCTACTCACATTTCGCAAGAGGCATCACTTATTCAAGAAGATTTGAAAGGACAGAGAAGTTTCATGAAAGTACAGGTGATATTTTAGGGGCTTCATATTTCGATTTTTAGGTAATTTGAGATAAATGGCATATTTTTGGTGGTTTAACATCATGAAAAGGTTACATATCGTAGTAGAAAAGTTCAGTCATTATTGTTTAAAGACTTGCAAGAAAATGCCATCGTTGATACACCTCTACAGAATGAAGATGTCCAGAAATTTTCTTGATCACATGTTGCCATGAAACTCTTAATTTGAGATAAATGGCATATTTTGGGTGGTGTAACATCATGAAAAGGTTACATATTGCAGTGGAAAAGTTCAGTCAGTTTTGTTTCAAGACTAGCAAGGAAATGTCATCATTAATACAACTCAACTGAATGAAGATGTTAAGAAATCGTGTTGATCACTTGTTACCATGAAACTCTTCATTTGAGATAAATGGCATATTTTGGGTGGTGTAACATCATGAAAAGGTTACATATTGCAGTGGAAAAGTTCAGTCAGTTTTGTTTCAAGACTAGCAAGGAAATGTCATCATTAATACAACTCAACTGAATGAAGATGTTAAGAAATCGTGTTGATCACTTGTTACCATGAAACTCTTCATTTGAGATAAATGGCATATTTCTGGTGGTTTAACATCATGAAAAGATTACATATCGCAGTAGAAAAGTTCAGTCATTATTGTATAAAGACTTGCAAGAAAATGTCACTATTGTACAACTCAACAGAATGAAGATGTTCAGAAATTTTGTTGATCACACGTTACCATGAAACTCTTCAATTGTTACTGCATGTTGGTGCTAGGCTTTTTTTTTGAGAGGAAAAGAAAATAGAGGAAAGATACTTCATCATTATTCATGTATTCTAAATTCAAATATGTAAACACTTTAAAATATCACATCATGTGCCTCAAACCAACCATAGTCACATCTCGATATGAATTTGCATCCATTTCTCATGAAAGAAATCCCATTAGAGCACACATATCTCTTTCTTGACCAACATAATTTTGCGCTTACCCGTCCCCGGAGTCGTATTAACCTTGGTGTGATTTGATTTTTCATGCTATGTGTAACATTCTGCTATCTAGGGATATGTGTTTATTATTCCGTTGCGTGCCAACGTGAGCCGTGTTTGCGCATATCACGGTTACTCCACATTAATCTCTCATTCCAAGGCTACTTAAACCGTCATCTTCATGCCTTGGTTGCTATCACACAAAAAAAAGAAGAGCTCCTCCCCCTTCGTTTTGTAGGGCACAAGTATGTCTTCCTCGCAGCAGAGTCTTTTGTTTGCCCCCGGTACAGAGAGGCAAATTTTGGTAAGAGCATGGGCAAACAGCAGCGATGGATGGAAATTGTGTAATTGACAGACGAAATGTCTGGCTGAGGCTTAATGTTGTAGTGCAAGGCTACTGGCGGGGAACATTCGTGTCCTGGTGGTATTTAAGAAGTCGAGCTGTCCATTCTGGAGGTCATGGGAGAAAAAGGCAGTTAAAGAGGACCGCAGGAATGAATTAGAGCATGCATGAAAAGAGAGAGTTCTTTGCTAAATATAGGGACATTATTAAAACGTTTGACTTGCTGTGGCTTAAAGTTGTACTTCATGGGCTATTGAGGGATGGCATTTGTGGTGCGGTAGTACTTAAGAAATCGAGCTGTCATTTCTTTGGAAGCTTGGTAAAGAAAATCTTGAGGCCTTCAGGAATGAGGAGGTCAAAAGCCTTAAAGAGAGCAGGAATAGGGAGAAAGCAGTAATGTACATAGAGGCATTTCGATTATCATTTACATTGTTATCTATCAAGAGAATGATGTAGAGTTCAGCTTTTCTGACAGAAACATTCGTTTTTGGAATGTATTTAACTCTTTGCCAGCTATTGTCGACTATCGTCACAATCACACAATTGAAGTTAACAGTCATTATAATTAATTTTCTCCTCAACAAATGTACTGGGGAACCTGAAAATGGCTTGGATACTTGAATGATATCTATAGAATAATTATCGGCATCAATGACTGCACAAATGATATCAGAATTTGAAGAAAATATGAAAGGAACAATTGTCATTCTTTTTCCCTAAAAATTAATCCAGCAGGCCACGTGTTAAGAAGTCAAGCTGCCATTTCCATCTTTTATGAGCTGGGTAGAAAAAGTCCCAAGGTTTGGAGGGAAAGAAAAACTTCAGGGAGACTTAGTGTTGAGAAAAGAAGAAAAGTATCAAATGTACTGGCAATGTCACATTACGTGAGTCTTGCTAAGGTTTAGAGGTTAAGCTCTGC
>CM057166.1:23254499-23292318 GCA_029962745.1 Echinometra lucunter | reverse complement strand
CCCTCTCTCCCTCCCTCTCTCTCTACCTCTACCCCACTCTCTCCTTCTCCCATCTTACACTCTCTCTCTCTCTCTCTCCCCCTCTCCCTCTTTCTCTGACTTCTACTTCAAAACCATTATGGCACTTTCCCCATTCCCTCTCACCTCTTCCCCACCTTCTTCCCCCTCTCTCTCCCCATTCCATGACGCAAGCTCCGCTGAAAATTGCTCGGTGTCATTTTCGTGCACTAACCCAATACTGGGCCGAATGCTTATAGATACCAAACCCTAAGCATAACCCTAACCCTAAGCCGGGCCTAAAACTACAGCAAGCGTGTCCCTACATGTGTATTCTGACAAAATAAAGCCAGGGACAAATTGTCGTTTTTATTAACCGGTGAATCCGCGCACGGTGCGCAGAAATGTGAATTGGAGGAAAACGCAATTATTGATTTAGGTGTTTTTAAATAATGGAATTCGCTTTCTTTGCATAATTTCATGTATACATTAAAAGATTTAGCTGATGACTATAATTTCAAAATTACCATGCACACTGATATTAAATAAGGAAGCACTGGCCATTCACACCATTCGACAGTTTGTAAAACCATTTTTTTTCCCATGCGCATTTTAGTGCACGTGCACGGATTTGCTAGTTCGTAAATACAGGTATGACGATATGTTAGGTCACCTCCCCCATACTCTCTCCCTTCATCTTTCCTCCCTGTCTCCCTCTCACTTTTCCTCTTTCTCCCTCTTTCCTCGCTGGTTACCCCTTTCCTCTATTAACCAACTTTGACCAACAAACCTCAAAATCTCCTTTCTCCTTCTACCTTTCCCCCCCCCCCCCCCCCCCGATCTCTAAGTAGACCTCGTCGCTTCAAGTTTAATCAGCACTCCGGTTGTTGATTTATGAACTTCCATTCCTCATCAATATTCCCGGATAAACAAACTGTTCTATCCACATCCTCCCATCTTAAGATTGTCCTCCAAAGTGGAAAGGAACGCATCCCTATCAGACACTGGTCCTCCCTCTTCTCCATCTTCATCTCGATGGAGATGGAGAAAGGGCCTTAAGGGACTTGACAGCTACGACAAATTCCCTCCCACGTCTACATTTCCCTGCGGTTTTCACCTCAGTTTCACATTTAATTGAATTTTCGCAGAAAGCAGAAAGACAGCGGTACACCCACAGGAAGGCTCTGGTCAACAAAACTGCACCGAAACAAACCATTTTCCGTTTGCTTTCTATCTTCTATTGCTTATTCTCAGAAAATGTGGTTGTAATATCAAGATCAAATGACAGAGAAATGAATCAAATATTTATTGAGTTTCAACTGTCTTGGTTGTAAAATCATACTGTCTTCTGTTAATAAAATTCCATGCATTTCCAAATAATAACGCTTGTTTAAGTGTTCAAATAGACATTACCTACTATTGAACATTTTTACTTCTTACACCAAAAAAGAAAAAAAAACTACTGCTATCTATTCCAAGGGAAAAGCCTAATGATATCCCCTAAGAATAGATTTCCTTGAATTGGTTGGGACTGTTTATCATGCTTTATCAAACTTTGTTATCTGAAGACAGTAAGAAGATAGTTTAATTACCTGTAAGTCTAAAGATCCATTTTAAGAACATGTAAAAAGAGACAGTCCTTCCCCAATTCAATTAATTTCTAGAAATAAAAGCCGTCAGATGACTAAAATGAATAACAAAGCCATTAGAATTGGAATAACTACAAATAAAGAGCAACGATATCTTTGAGAAGAAATGTATTTTAAGGCAGAACCCCCCCCCCCCCCTGCAGGAATTGAACACAGCCCCTCATACCTACATTAGAATACATGATAAACATGAAAACTAAATGGATGAACTCATTTTGTGTATAATTCATGCAATGCTGTCATGTGATCATGCATCCCTTATGTGCCGAGCATGCGACATTCCTTTTCACCGAATGCATCTGGGAGCCGTAATTCTGTCTGAGATGTTTCAGATGCTGCTCTTTGCAGAGCTCTCTCGCTGGCATCTGGCAGACAAAAATATGACTCATTAATCACTAATGCTCATGATGCGAGGCAAGCGAAAAAGCGTGTTCACATATGCACAGGTAACCCACTTTTCAACAAAAAAAACATGATGTGCATTATTTCAAGCCTTATTTGATCAGCTTTTCTACTTCAAATTGGCAATACCGGTGTTTAATAAAAGTCATGTATCTGAAATAAACATCAATTGACAGAATGTATGATGAAAAGTTCAAATGCTGGCAATTTGCTTGGAAAAGCAGTAACTTTCCACCGCATTGCCAATTTAAGAATTTCAGTGCTTATTTTCCTTTAAAAATCTGCAGCATCAAACGACCAATAGTGATGTAATGAAAATGGGCACAGTACGAGTAGAACTTTTTTGTTCTTTCTACTCCTGTATAAATTGGCATGATTTTCAGGCTCTACATTAAAAGTTATTGGACCAAACCACAAAATGTAGACCCTCTGTCATGAATTTATTAGCAAAAACACATGTTTTTTAGTGTTCTAAATGAATGAAAGTGATTGCGCGTGACCCAACAAACGTGATAACTGTATGGTGGCCTTGAAGTATGCTCGACAACAGGTCATGTGCGACGTGAATTTCCCGGCAACTTTGTGCCCCAGTCGTGAAATTCGCGACCTGTGACGCAAACTTTGCGTCCCAGTCACAAAATTCACGACCCATGACACGAAATTCATGACCCGTGACACGAAGTTCAGGACCCGGGATGCGAAATTCAGGACCTGGAATGCGAAGTTCAGGACCCGGGATGCAAAATTCATGACCTAGGATGCGAAATTCATGTCGCACATGACCTGTTGTCGAGCGTACTTCAGGGCCACCACATAAATGCATATCCACTTACTTGTGTGTTATATGATACAGATATGTGATGCGAAGTGTGCGTAAGATCTGCTGCATTTTTTTCTAAAGCAGCTTAACGATGCATATGTAAACAACCCTTAATGCTCATGCTGCCCTACAAGCAACGTTTTAGAGAAAAGAATGAGGTTACAGTCTGCCTCAAACCCCAGGGGTTCCCAGGCATGAAGACAATTACTCTGCAATCAATTCTATACCCTCAATGAATTCCTTCATTCATTTGTGGACCAAATATCTCATTCGACCTTAACCCTGAACCAAATACTAACCCTGCCCCTAACCCTTAACCCATAGAAGTACAGAGCTTTTTAGAGGTCTAGATTAATCATCTTCAATCCTCAAATTGGCAACAGATATTATTTTTTTCCACTCTTACAGATTTGAAAAAAATGATTATACATATAACATGAACCAAAATGAATTATGATTGCAAAATTTAAGCTGAAACTGCCAATTTGAACATGGAAATGGTGATTATATGATATTCACTGCATTGCCAATTTAAAGAGTTTAATGATTAGTTATATTCAAACTGCTCTTATTTAAAAACGCAACAACGTACTGCTCATGTATAATGCGTAATGCCCAGCATTCTTGATCAGCAGATACTGCCAAAGCGTCTCCTAAAGGAGATACTGTACCTCTATGAGTTAATTCACCTCTAAACTAAAGACGAATTTAAAGGTGGTCTCTGTTTTGATAGATCTCAGAAAAGTATCTTTTACCATTTCACTTCATCGCCAGTTGGAATGAAAGATTGTATCATAAAACTATCATGATGTGTAAGATATTAACCCATTTGTGACATAGGTCCACATTTTGTGGTTTGGCCTAATATCTTCTGATGCAAAGCCCTAAAAATCTTACCAAATACATGAGAGCAAAAAATTCTACACAAACTGTGCCCATTTTGTTGCATCAATATTTGTTGTTTGATGCTGGAAATTTTTTAAAGGAAAATAAGCATTAAAATCCTTAAATTGGCAATGTGATAGAAAGTTTAAAATCACCGTTTTCCCCTGCAAATTGGCAACTTTTTGACTTCTCATCATAATTTTTCTATTTATATTCATTTCAGATACATGACGTTTTATAAGAAAAATGTAGCAATAAAATTAATATGTTGGTGTTGCCAATTTGAAGAATAAAAGCTGATCAAATTAGGCTTTAAATAATTCCTGTCACGAATGGGTTAAAGATGGTCTCTGTTTTGGTAGATCTCAGAAAAGTATCTTTTACCATTTCACTTCATCGCCAATTGGTATGAAAGATTGTATCATAAAACTATCATGATGCGTAAGATATTAAATGAAAACTCATTTATGTGGGCGTATATTTTACAATTAAAATGTCAAAACTTAAGTTTTGGGTCCCCATAAACAGTCAACAAAGCATCACAGAGCTATAGGAATTCTACTGTGCCGTAAAACACAACAAAGCCCTGTGAATGTTATGCGGGGAGCCATCGGCTTGCAGGGGTCATAGTGTAGGGCTGAGTTTAACCGTTCTATTGCGTTCCTTTCAGACATTTACACTAAAATTCACCGGAAAACATGAAAGGAATATGACGCGATCTCACACACATATCATTTTATGCAAGGCAGTGAATGTGAGACTATACTTGATCTGTTTCTTGCCAATTCTCTTTTTGCTACCAAAACTAGAGAACACGGGAGCGTTTCATGAAGAGTTTTGTTGGTGAAAATCACCGACAAATGTTATAAGCTACTGAAAATCCTCGCATCTGATTGGCTGAAAGCAAATTAGTCAGTGAAAATCACTGACAAAACTCTTCATGAAACTCTCCCCACCTCTAACCCATTCCCTCATCCTAAATCCTTGATGAAATCAAGAGCAAATGTCGAGTCAACCCCAACTGTCTCCGCTTTCCCCCATCCATCTTTCTCTAATACTAGTATGTTGTCAAAACTTCATGATATTCTAATATGTGTGCAAATGATTATGCATTCCATTATCTTCAAAGCTTTGGAGAATTTATCATCAAATATTTTGGGGAAAGTCCATTGACATAATGATTTTTAAAAAAATCTTTTTATATAGGATGCAGAAGGGAACAATAGCCTCACCAGACATTTATGGAATTATGAAATGCACTAAGCAGCAGACTCTCACAGAGAGCTTTGGTGGGACAATAAGTTTGTTATCACTATTTCTAATATTCCCAAATTTCTTGGAACGGTGTATTCCTTTGACATTAGAATAGCATCAAAAATATCGATCAAAGAAGTATCATAGAGTGTACTGTTCCAAAGTTGAAAGATGCTCCCAAATGATGAGTCAAAATCATCATTCTATGACAGCGGGTAGTCGCCAGGGGGCGGGGTCAGATGGTACGGCAATTAAGACCATCTTGCCGATGGCTCGTGGCTGTTGCTAGGGGGGGCAGGGACCGTCTCGATGGGTACTCCGAATGTCAATTACCATGATTCGCGACATTCCCCCACGGCCCGGCACTCTTCATCGTCGATGCTACGCAGGTGTCCCCCTTGGCACCGGCGACATTACACCAGACATAGGGCGACATCACACCTTCGATGAACCTGTAATTGCACTTTCCCCTTCCTTGATGCCCTTTTTTTCTTTTTAGCTCGCACCTTCATAACCACCATATTTCCCCCTAACTCAAATGCTCTAATATTTCTCACCTTTCACAGCTATCCCCCAATTAATCTGTAATTTCATTTCATGCTTTCAGCTCCTTGCTATTCCCATTCCTTCGATCCTTTGCTCTGAAAGTGCTCCTGTACTCTTAAACTTCAATTCATTGGAGCAAAGTTAGACAGCATTTTCAAAGAAGTTTTTCAACTTAAAGGCTTGTTCATATATGACGCGACAAACGCCCCCGTGCTTTTTTTGTGTGTGTTAAGATATAGTGCAGCAAACCATGCCACTTACGTTAATGAGCACACATTAAAGCGTCAATGCTCATATAAATGAGATTTTTGTCAAAAGTTGCACAGACAAACTCAGGACATCACATTTTGCACTAACTTTTTAAAAATTTGATTGGACCACAATTTTTTGGCACCGGGAGGCATATTGGCAAAAAATATGCCTCTTGACTTGACGGGGGCTTTGTGGCTGCCTTATATCGCATTCACTTACTACACAAAAAGCTGTGGGAGTTTGCCATGTCATATCTGAACAAGCCTAAAGGAGGCAGAGAGCTGGCTCCCAATTCCCTGATTATGCCTTGTTCACACATGACAAGAAAACCGCTTTCAAACACTACCACAGCAGAATGAAAACATTTCACATGTCAATAAATGGTAAGCAGGAATGAGAACATGAACGCAAGGCAAACAAGCACACTGTACTTACATGTGTGTAATAACATACAGAAATGAAATATGCACTACATGTACTTGCTTCAAATGTTAACTTATTTTCTTTTCTACAGCAGTTTATGACATTACATATGAACCAGGCTTGACGATTCTTGTGATTTCCTTCATTAATCTTCCAACCATTTGGAATACCATACCACTTCTTTTCCACTCACTAATGGGCAACTGCCCTGCAGCAAAATGTTAAAATTTATTCAGTTAGTTTTTTCTTCTACCAAACATGACATTTGACTGGAATGTACGGATGTAACAATCAAGGAGAAATACCAGCATTGCAAATAAAAACTTCACACTCCTCTTATACATGCTTTTGAAAATAGAAAAAGGGAAATATTAAGAAATATCTAATACACCATGAAATAATACTTGTATAATCTGACCTTGCTCACTCTCGTCAAACTGCAGGTCATCGTAAAGCCCGCCCTCGAGCATATTGACTTCGAGAGCATCAAAGCGGTGAGCGAGATGAAGAGGGGAGGCGGTGTATTCGTCGGAACGAGCGGTCGCTGGAGGAGAAAAATAAAACAAAGTATGATGGATGGAAGGACAGATGGATAGAAGGATGGATGGATGATGGACGAACAGACAATAAAAATGAAAACACAGAAACAAACAAAATTGGGGAAGAGGAAGAGGGGCTGGAGACATTACAAAGTAATATGCATACAGACTTCCTGGTTGGAAAAAGGGGGACACAACATTTGCTACTGCAACAATTGCTCCCGTCTTAATTTCTTCAAAGATATAGGGTTAGGGTTAGGGTTGTGATAGGGGATTTGGTTCAGAATAGTGTTGAGGATAAGGATTAAGATTTGTGTTAGGTTTGGGGTTAGGTTTTACGTTTGGCTTATTGTGCAGATTTTCCATAGGAGCAATTGTCGTCAGAGCAAATGTCAAGGAACCGGAAAAAAAAGGCACTAGAATTGTCCTTCAGTAAAATGCTCATCTGCTAGATTTGACATTCAAAAGAAAATTAAATTTTTAAAGACATAGTAGACAGTTGGATGAGAAGGGTGGGATAAAGGATAATATAGGTAGAACAAAAAAAAAACACAATACATGAAATACATAACACATCGGATGCAAGTAGATTGATCAGTACAGAACAATACATGAAACAAAAACACTCAAGGCGAAAAAAATTGAATTCAAAATGGTGACAAGTGACATGAATAGACTCATTTACAAGACATAGATTTCATGAGAGTTTAATCACGCAATCAATCATCTATAAAAAGACACTTTCAATTTTCCATCTCTGAAGGAATACAATAAACAGAGACATTGAAATGTGAAACAAATATAACTAAAAAATACAATTTAGAACTAGAATACTGTCATGTCGCTCACTGGAGGAGTGCTAAATTGGGTTCAAGAAAATACAGGACGCACAAGATTCCACTCGACTCGACAAATAAGACAGACTCCAGAAAATGATGAAAAACCACAATACAGTTGAACATTGTTTTAAAAAAACTCCTCCTTCAGACAAAGAAATTACTGTGAGGCTTGTTGACATATGAAGCAACAACCCTCCCCCAGGTTAATGCCCACTTTTTCTTTTAACATGTAAATGGTCTATGCTGCAGCAATGAAAAACCTGAGGCAAGGGGCATCTTTTTTGCCTCCTGGTGGCAGAAAGGAGTGGAAAAATCAAATTCCTACAAAGTCAGCACACTGTATGACATCCTGAGTTTGTGCAAATTTTTCTACTTGAGCATGAATTATTATAGACACGTTAATGTCAACCTCATTAGCAAACTCAGGTGGGGTGGGGGGGTGTGTTGCTGCTGGACATTACTGAAACCTTGTTTTATCAGGGCTTAAAAACAATGGAATAGGAAGAATTCTGAGTAGCAAAATTTCAACAACAAAAAACGAAGTTCAACTGTACTGTCTGCTACCATTCAGAAGAGAACCAGTACTACCAGTCTAAATCTCAGTGGATCAAATTTTATTTCTGACATATTTCTTTCCTTTTAGAATATAAGTTATCTACAGGATTCGGACTTGTTTACTTTTACTTCCTGCTTGCTCTCTCTCTCTCTCTCTCATCAAAATAACTGTTTCCCTTTTCCATTCCACAATAAAATCAAGTCTTCCCCAACAAAGTTTGGCCACTATGTACTTGTCCATCTGCCCAGGCTCCTATCTCTCCCTCCTTCTCCCTCCCTCTCCCTCGCTCCTCCCTCTCTTCTTCCTTCCCTCACTCCCTCTTTCCCTCCTTCTTCCCGCCCTCCCGCCCTCCTTCCCTCTCACTCTCCTCCCTCCATCCCTCTTTTCTTTCCTCCCTCCCTTCCTCTCTCTTTCCCTCCTTTCCTCCCTCCCTCCCTCCCTCTCTTCTTCTCCCTCCCTCTTTCCTTCCCCCTCCCTCCTTCCCTACTTCCTTCTCTTTCTTTCCACATTTCTTTTTCTGAATATTCATCTCTCTTATACTCTTCCTCTCTATTCTACCACCACTCCGTATCTCTCTCTCTCTTTCTTTCTTTCTCTCTCCCTCACTGTAACCCAACTCCTGGAGGCATATAACATCTACTTTGCCTAAGTGTCCCTAGAGGGAAGAGGCCGTCTCATCTTTTAGATTAAAACGCCACACCATCGATGATGCAGAAAGAGCAAAACTGCACACCTACCCACCCTAACCCACTCCCACCTCGTAATCATAAAGCAATCATTTCATCTCGAACTTCTTCTTTCCCTAATCTCTCATCTCTTCAAATGATAGGGTATCTCTTCAAACGATTGGGCTTTAAAATTTACGTAAAACTTGTTATTACAATGCTCAAGCCAAGTGCTGATTTAAGGTCATCTGCCAGTCCCCAGGGAGGTTGCCATGACGACGGGATAAGATTTCAAATTCCATCGCTTCAAGAACTATTTTGACAAACTCAGGTTGCAAGCAAACAGGAAGACCTGAAAAGATTTGATCAATCTTCTTCGCTTTCTGACAGTTTTCATGAAGATTGGTTTAAATGACTATGCTTTAATTTGAAATCATATTTCTGTTTGATAAATGAGACGTGGGTCACATGCGGTGGTATGAGAAATAAATGCATTTGAGATGACGAAAGAGCATACCGAGTTGTAAGCTTTCTGATTCTACTTCAAGGCAGGCATTCCCTGTTTCACATAGTAAGTTTTTCTTAAGGGTAAACCTTTTGTAATTGGTACACATCTACAGTAGATTTCATGATGGTGGTGGTGGTGGTGGTGGTGAAAGTGGTGGTGGTGAAGCGGTGATGGTGGTGGTGGTGATCGGGATGGTGGTGGAGGTGGTGGTGGTGAAAGTTGTGATCGTGGAAGTGGTGGTGGTGGTGGTGGTATAGTGGTGGTGGTGGTGATGGGGATGGTGATGGAAGTGGTGGAAGTGGTGGTGGTAATGGTGGTGATGAAAATGGTGGTGGTAATGGTGATGGAAGTGGTGGTGGTGGTGTTGGTGGTGCAGATGGCGGTAGTGACATTGGTGGTGGAGGCAGTGACATTGGTGCTTGTGGGGGTGACGTTAGTAGTGGTGGTGGTGGTGGTAGAAGTCGTAGTGGTCATGGTGGAGGTGTTGGTTGTGGTGCCGGTGGTGGAGATAACTGATGATGATAATGACAGTAATTATGATGATAAAGCCGATGGTGGTGATGATGGTGATGGTGGTGATGGTGGCAAAGATGGTTGGTGATGATGGTGATGATTATATTCACTGGCGACAGTGATGATGATGACAACAACAACGATGATAGTCGAGACAGAGTTGATGGTGATAACAATAACAGTGACAACAATAAGGATGATAACATACCAATAATGACAAGGATGGTAATGATGATGCTGATGACTAAGAAGATATATTACCTATACTGTATACTGCTCTGAACCCAACAAGTAACCATCACATTAAAGCTAACATAAGCTATATTAGTGTCTATGACATACACATCATCTTTTTAAAAAAGTTGAAGTGGATAACAACCATGTGAAGTGACAGCAAAGTATCTGAACAGGGAAACCTTGCGAGTCACTTTAACCCATTGAAATTGATTTAATTTTGGTATAACACAAATTTTCCATAGACCCCAGCCGGAGTAATCTTGGACATGAATTCAATGAATTAAAGATAAAGTTCTGGTTATGCAATTACATTGTGAAAGAAACTGTCTCTTAAAGCCACTGAGTACCTTTCAAAAATCTGAGCTGCATGGCCCTACATGCTATCAGTGTATGTAATCAGTGTATGCGATATCATGAAGCCCTGAAAAAATGCACTTCAAAAGCATCACCAAGTGCTTCACAAAAAGTGAAAATATCCCATTTGCAAATTTTTGGAAACCTCATGAAACTTACGAGGGTCAAACAGTATACCATACTGATCATGTGTATGAAATATCATAGACATATTAGGCTTTGCAACTGTTTTGTAAGAAATGAAAAACTGTGCCCAATTCCTCTGAACCGTTTATAACAACAGTTCGAAATTAAACGTTAACAGATAGATGAGTGCCCGCACCAGGAAATGTGTCTGGTTTGGTGTGTGTATATGGGTGCACGAAAAGGTACAGTGGTGTGTCTTACGCATGTATGTATGTTTGCTGGGATATTCCCGGTTATGTACATCACTGAACTGGAAAAAATGTCCCTTCACATAATTTGTATGTAGGCGAGTCATTAATTCACTCAAAATCTATTTTCAGTTTTCCCCATTAACAAGAAGTTTACAGTTTTTGTTATTTTGAGGGAAGATCTTAATCATCTACCTATAAATGTGGCAAGCTATGAAGGTAAGTTGATTTTGGGGCTGCAAAAGGAATCCCCTACCTTTAATACCATAATTCCATTTCTCTCCGAAAGGTGAAAATTGGAAAATCAATACCCCAGTATCAGGTGCTACAGTCATATTACACTAAAAGGCGACAAAATTCATTTCTATTACATCACATTTCTCCGTGCATGGCCCCGCTGAAAAATTACGCCTGGTACGCATGCTGTCAAAAACGAGCGAATTATCACCAGACCGAATCCTTCGATTGCTCTCCGCGGAGACAGGAGACAATTTATGCGATATCGGGAGGCCACAATATGCGGCATCACGTTTTACACGCAAGGCTGGATTCATCCCTGGATCGTCATTCATGACTTTTCCTTAAGCTCCGATGACCCGGCCTTTTCGGCTGGATTCCCCAAAGTGATTTCCCTCGTTCTGTCTATCCTGACTGCTCTCTTTTATTTCTCCTTTCCTTGTCTTCTCTCTTTCTCTAGAGATCCCTCCTGAACTGTTCCTTTGATGGCAAATGTCTTTGTTAAGACTCACTTCCTCTGCATCTTCTTCTTCTTCTTTTTTACCTTCCTCTTTTGTTTTCTTTTTTCAAAGTTATTCTTCTTTTTCATCTTCCTTTTTATCCTCCTCCTCCTTCTTCTTTCTTCCTCCTCTTCATTTTCATTTCTTTTCTCCTCCTCTTCTCCTTCTCGTTCTTCTCTTTCCTCTATTTTCTCCTTCTCATTTTCCTTTTTCTCCTCTTCCCCCTTCTTCCCCTCCGTCTTCTTCTTCTCCTTATTCCTCATTCCTCCTTTTTTCTCTTCCTCCTTCTCCCTCTTTCCTCTTCTTCATGTCCTCCTCTTCCTCCTCTTTCACCTCTTCCTCCTCTTCCTCCTCCTTCTTCTTTAATTCCTTTCATCTAACTCTGCCTCTTTTCTCATTCTTACCCTTCCACTGCCACTTCCCCAAACAATACCAAATTAATTTATGATTTATCTGTCTCTGGTTGCGGCATCAATGAACAAAATCCCCCCCCCCCCCCCCCCAACCACCAGCTAAGTAAAATATTAAATTAACAAGAAGGGAAAGGTGAGAAATAATTTGTGAAATTTCTCATTCTCTCCATGTCAGTTAGTAAGAACACCATAGTAAAAATGTCCCCTAGAAAGGATTGCTCTTCACATGCCCTCACATTGAAAATATGGCAAGACAAAGCTGGAAAGTTCAGGGGTGACATTCATGCCAGATTTGTGTTTAGTCCCATATTCTCATTTCTTCGTGCAGTGAAAGTACCTTTTGGGAAAAGTAAGTAAATTCCTTATCAATTTGATAATCTTCAAATTTGACACTAGACACCTGTGTTTATATATAACTAATCTAACTTCCGCATATGCTTTGGAACAGTTTCTTTCAAATTATGATTGCATGACCAGAACTCCAGTTTGATATTCTTGTCTTATGAGACACATAAGTAAAGGACATTTAACCTTTCCTGAATGTATCTAGTCATCTCACCATATCTCCCATTTATTAACATGTCAAACTCTTAAATTCTTCTGCATCAATTTCTTATGAGGCAGCTAACAATGTTTTGTCAGAACAAGGCTTCAGAGCTATTACTCTCATTTCAAAATTATCTCCTTTGTGGCATTTATTAAATGAAACAAAATACCTTAAAGGAACTAAAATTGAAAGTTCCTTTTCTTCAACTATAACTGCTTGAGGTTGTTATTCTCAGGCCAAAACAGACCCAGTCAAATTTTCAAAGGCTTCTTAACAGCAAAATTTGAGTCACGGTAAACAATGTTTCATAAGAACAAACTACAGTATGTCCTTGAGCAATTTAAACAACTGTCTTTTTGCTAAAACTGATCCATCATTATATGTCATGTGTTTGTCAGTGCCAAAGACGTCATCCGCTCACTGAAGACCATCCTTTTGTTTTTACTTGGCGTATGATTAGACGATGGAGATGGACAATTATTCCGTTGAGGGGGGTGTTCCATTTCTCACATCCAGGAATACGCTCATTTATTCATGCGCCTCTATCGGAATAGCCTTCAAATTATTCATAGCCCTGTCCCAGGTTGACCATAAGCTATTCACAACTAAGATTGCACCATTTATCAATCAGGAGTGCTGTAGTCTAACCACCAGACCCTACAATGGTAAAAGATCATATACTGTATAACGAGTTTTGCTATGGTACAGAGCCAATGAGGTTCTTCAGTGACAGGGGATCCCCCCCCCCCCCTCCCCATGCCCCCTCTCCTCTTAAAGACATTCAGTCGTGGGCTTTCATTGGGAGTGGATCATAATTTGCTGACACCAGACTTTGTGAAAAGCACTGGAAATACCTGTAATAGAGCTACATTTCTGGAGCACAGCAAAACAAACTGTCCCACCATAAACATTCTTCGGCCTGCTTCGGGCATTCTCGGTCCAGGGAAAGTGAGATAATGACTTTACCATATGGGGCAAAGGGTAGAATATGCAGAGCATTACATAAGGTCAGTTGGTCATAAAACTCATAGTGATGGACAACACCCTGTTACTGGGTAAGCACCCATGGTGTCAAATTCCCCATGAAAGCCCACGACTGAGCATCTTTAAGATCCCAATCTGGCATACCTGGGCCCATTTCATAAAACTTGTTATCAATAACAAGTTGCAATAACTGTTATAAGTTACTGAAATCCTTGCATCTGATTGGCTGAGAGCAAATTTGTCATAGAAATGTGGCAGTTGTTGATGATAACAAGTTTTATGAAACGGGAAACTGTTGTTTAAAATATCAAAGCATATCCTTCTCTTTTTTCCATTTGTCACAGAATTGTAGCCTAAACAGGCCCCTGAACTAAAAAAGTGAAAATCATTCTATTTTCTTTTATTTTGTTTTGGTTCATGTTGTGTTGTGCCGTAATATCTTACTCTTTTTTTTAAAAACCTTTTACAAACTTTTTTTTGGGGGGGAATAAGTGCGGGTTTTTTCTATTTCTCTTCTACTTCTGCCCTCGCCCTCCTCCTCCCCTCCCGAGAGAGTCCTGAATATTGCACTGTTTTTCATGTAAATCGTGTAAATAACATGGGAAAATCCCTGCTCCGGGTAAGTAATAAACAATTGTCTCAAACACTTCCCTCTGAAATGAGTATAATTGAATTACATCTCAAAAAAAGGGGAAGCTGTCACGATTTTTTTTTATTAATACCTGTTTTACTTTTAATACATCAACAAGTCAGCTGGCAAACTGTTAAGCTGAACCTTGTTTCCTTTTCTGTGTTTTGTTACATTCCCTTCTTTCATTTTCCATCTTTGTTAGTTTTTTGAGGATTATAATCAGCAAAATCAGAGAAAGATCATTGTTCGTGATGAACAATTCTTTTGCTAAATCTATGTATCCAAAATGAGGCTATTTTCTTTCTTTGCTATCTATACAGTGATAGATTGATAAGTGCTACATCTAACCCCCAAAAATTCTTCATTTCATGTCATTTGTTGCGAGTTCTCATCTCACCTTACATGTACAATCCTAGTACAGCTTCCCTAGTTAAATGCCAAAGGCTGGTTTTCACAGGGCAAGCAAATGATTTGTGAGTACTGCGAATGTCAAAAAAAAAAAAAAATGGCAACTTGTATTTTAGGTTTAAAAAAAAAGGATTGCCAAACATGTGCAGGGGTTTGGAAGCATCATCAATTGTTTGCAGGATGCTGTGAACATTGACAAGAAATTTTGTTGCTGTTCCTATTCACCCAAGCTTCAAGGTCTGCTTCACGGTGAAAAGGAATAGAATATGCAGTTTATAAAATATCTGTACTTATGTTTAAAAAAATTAAAAAAAAAAAAAAAAAAAAATATATATATATATATATATATATATATAATATATATATATATATAATAAAAGACCCCTAAATCTGTTAGGAAAAGGGTTTGGATGCTGTTGGCATTTGAAGGGAAACTGTGTCTGAAATGTTTGAATGTAGTTAACTTAAACTGGAATGACAAAGGCCCATCATTGATTCAAGACAAAAAAGGGGTATTGCGTGTGAATGAAAGGAGAATGAAAGATAATAAGCTCTATCCAAAATACACACCCTATACAGCAGGGGTGTCAATCTGCTTTATATTTTGGGAGGGGGACATTGTCCAAAAATTCTCTGACAAGCAAAGGAAAAAAAATGAAAAAAAAAATGAAAGAAAAAAGGTCCTCAGCTTACAATTTGAGGGAACATACTATAAAAATTTGCTAACAAGATTAACAAAAATACAGGTCCTCCTCTTATTTGGGGGACATACCCCCCCCCCCCAAAAAAAAAAAAAAAAAAAAATTAAAAAGGGTCCTCAGCTTCTTTTTTTTTTTTGGGGGGGGAACATACATGTCCCCCCCCCCTCCCCAATCTGATTTATATTTTGTGAGGGGGACATTCTCAAAAAAAATCCCCTCCCCCCCAAAAAAAATTCAAAATACAAAAAAAAAGGGGTCCTCAGCTTCTTTTTTTAGAGGGGAGAACATACATGTCCCCCCCCCCCCCCCCCCCCGGTGCCCATGCTATATATACAGGATCCACCATGCCCTCTCAAAACTGTGTAAAACACATCATATGTAGGTCAGTGAGAAACTAATTCCATGCAAGAAGATATAGTCTAAATCACTTCTTTCAACTCCTCCCCAAACCCTCATAGCGATAGGAAACATTCATTAGTTCAACGATTTCCTTGTAACCATCCTGATAATTTCCCTACCAATCCATGTTGTACCCATTCACACTAGAAAACTTTTCTTCTTACAGCATGCAAGGACTGTCCAGCTATTTGATAAGTTCATTTTTTTTTTTAGTCTAAACATCATAAAACAAATCATTTTATGTAAAAAGATCCACGATAAACTAATTCCCTGCTAGAGGTTACTCCTAACTAAGCCTACACCCGATCATTTCTTTCAACACCTCTCTAAATCCTCGTAGCAATAGGAAGTATTCATAACATTTAGTTACATGAATTCCTTGAAAAGAATACTTAACCTTTTCCTTGCACTGCAGTGTGCAATACAAGGTGTGAATGAGGTGATATTTAGCTCATGAGAGACAGTGGATATCTGAATGACCCCTTAATGAATATCCGATTTGCCATAAAACCATTTCTTGCCCTAAAACCATTGCACAAGTTTCCTCTAGTGTGAATGAGGCGATATTTAGCTCATGAGAGACAGACAAACAGAGGCCTCCCACCAGGGATTGAATATCCGATTTACTATACAATCATTACTTAAACAAAATACCTTGTACACAATTTTTTTGCACAAGTTTCCTCCGGTGTGAATGAGGTGATATTTAGCTCATGAGAGACAGACAGAAAGACTGAGGCCTCCAACCATACAGCAGGTGTGATCAGAGTCAAAGATTTCCTCTCACTTTTGTTCCCCATTGCCTCCAAATCTTAGGCTCATGCTATTGATTTTTCCTTCTAAAATCAGTCATCTGACTCACCATATATTTCCTCAAAACGTCTCTCCGTGCTCACCTACACGAGGTTAAAAACTGCCTGAACTACCCTGGGAAAAAAAATGCCTTCAATGCAATCAGAAATGATCCGTCAGTCATCGACTGGAGTGAACCTTTATCAAAATCAACGGTAGAAAATGTCACCTGATTTTTTTTTTCTATAACTTCTCTCGATCATTTCTTTATTCTTTCATTACTAAACAAAACAAAACAAAATGATCACAATTGGTCTGGTAACTTACTGATGGGCACACCATGAGGTAAACTGGCAGACTTAGGATCAGGGGGAGAGGGGGGGGGGGTGTTGAACTGTATTCCCTTTTAAATCCTAACAGGCATATCCTTGCACATAACCGGAAATATCTATCCCTTTTACAACTGTTTCACTCAAGAGGCACCTTAACAAATGTAGTGAAAGTTTGTATGGTTGTAAGGAGATTTTTTGGAAATGCCCCTTCCCACTATTTTGCAAATCCTGTATGCACCCTAGAATATCTGCACAATTTGTTTTATGTAAGTTGCATACAAAACATATACAAACAAAAACCAAAAAAATGAAATATACATGGATGCCTACGAAATCTACTAATGGACATACACTTAGGGAGTTGTTTGCATATTCAGCTAAGTATGATACTTATCAATTATCATACAAAGTCCACAAAAAAATATCAGGGATCGAAATTTTTTCCATCCAAACTAGTTTACGATTCAGGCGGCAGTTGAACATATTCAGCTAATTAACGTTGGTGGGTGATAAGACCTTGTATCTCAAATTTTAGTGAAAATTACTTTTTTGTATTAAACTCCAGATTATCAGTCAAGTAATGTCCTGTCCAAATCCAAGCTCTCTTACAACAAAAACGAAGCCACCACGGCATGTCAAAGGAAAGGCAATCCCATTGCTTATAATGCTTTGGCAGCCATGTTTTTTCACTTTCCTGAACATTTGATTTTTTTGAGATACGAGGTTTTGTCGCCCCACCGACAACATGTATTCTACAATTCAGTGCCTGGGGATATCATGTTTTCCATATTTTTCCATTACATTTCATATTTATGATATTATTTTCTAAATGGCACTACTCCTGGCGACATTGTCTTCTCATACACAATTCCAATGGTTGCATAGCAACAACCACTAAACGAACAGACTTTGGAATGCATTTATAGCTCACTACAGACAAAAAAAAATATTAAAATCATTTTCAAAACAATATTTCCTAAGCAACCAATTTATGAAAATTAAAAAGGGGCAACTTTATATAGATTGAGAATATTACAATTCTTTCAAAAAATGCATGAGAGAAAAACAAGGATTATTAGGGATTATTATTAATATCATTTGCATATAATTATTACTGCTGTTGTTGTTTTGTTGTTAATGTTGTTGTTTTTTTTTGTTGTTATAAGATAAATTTCATTCTGGCTCTCTCACAAAAGTTTGTATCTCTATATAATACTCTGGGATTATAAAACAAAGTCTTGATAACAAAGACTAGAAATAGGTGTCAAAATCAAAGAACTACATCTAGGTTTTTAGATCACAAGATTGATAGCACGCTGGTTTCAATTACTTTCATCCATTGAAAAATGCATCTTCTGTTCTTCATTAAACACTACTCATCTCTTTATCAATCCTTTCATATTTCCATTTCTGAAATTCATCATTCGGTCTCTTATCCCTTCCATCTTATCTATTTTGGTCTTCTTTCGCTGATAGTTTATTTCCAATTGTCTTTCTAACTATTTATCATTGTTCCCTTACTCATAACTATGTCATGGCAGCGCAAAAACGTCCCTAAATATTGCATGCAGAAAAGCCCCAAACAAATATGAAGCATTCTAAAGTTCTTCTCATGAAAAATCAGTTGTGACACTCTTATGTTGTCTTGTAGTTACTGTTATCTACCTTCTGGGGAGATAATTAAGCCATTTAGGACAAATCTTCTTCTTTCTTCGATTTACATGAGAGTGCCTTTTGCGTGTGACAACTTCATCTTTTTCTCCACATTAAAGTAACCATATTTGTGCCTATATTATTTTTTTCTTGTTTTGTACATGAACATAAGCCCTACACGTCAAAGTAACTCATACCATATTGAGTATCTCAATCTAGTGTTCTTTCTCTGCCTATCGTTCTAACTCCCAAGACAAACATTCTTCTATCCCTCCATCTACATCCTTCCTATTTCCAATCTCATCAATCTGTATGTTTCTTCCTTCTTCGCTCTCTTCTCCTTTCCCTCTCCCTGACTCTCTACTATATTTCCATCTGTTTCTCCCTCCCTCCCTCTCTCCTCCTCTCTCCCTAACTCCTTATCTCACACTTTCTCTCTTCTCTCTCTCTCTCCCCCTTTGTCTTTCTTCTTTTCTCTTTCTCCCTTTCTCTTTCTTCCTCCTCTCTCTCCCTGCCCGCTCTCTTTCTCTTTTCCTTCTTTTCCTCCTCTTCTTCCTCTCTCTCCTCCCTCTCCTCCCCTCTCCCCCTCTTTCTTTTCTACTCCTCTCTCTCTCACTCCCTGCCCTCTCTCTTTCTCTTTCCCTCCTCTTCTTCCTCTCTCTCCTCCCTCTCCTCCCCTCTCCCCCTCTCCTTTATTTTCTACTTCTTCTCATTCTCTCTCTCTCTCTCTCTCTCTGTCATGTTTCAAAAACATAATTTCTATACATTCCCCTTTTTGCTCCCTCATTTCTCAGTCTCACTGACCAATGCCCGTCAGCAGCAATGAAAGCTAGCGGAACATCTGCCCATCCAGTGGATCCTTCCAAACACGGTTTCTGTGGCATCAACTTTTACCATCTTTATCCCGAATATATTGAGCACCCTGTCAGCAAGAAGGGTCGATTTGTGGCAGAGAAGACCGGGCAACATCAATAACGCTGGGCCGTCAGACACTTCTGAGGAAGGAGTAGCAACATTCCTCGGATATGTTGCCTAACCACCTTGGTACACCACAAGACGAAGAATTGATTGATGGGCAAGGCGAATCTTGATACACACTGGTGCATGCATGAGCTAAGGATGTATCTTTGCAGTTGCCACCAAAGATTAACCCATTCGTGACAAGAATTATTTAAAGCCTAATTTGATCAGCATTTATTCTTCAAATTGGCAACACCAACATTTTTATTTTATTGCTACATTTTTCTTATAAAACGTCATGTATCTGAAATGAATATAAATTGACAGAAATTATGATGAGAAGTAAAAAAGTTGCCAATTTGCAGGGAAAAACGGTGATTTTAAACTTTCTATCACATTGCCAATTTAAGGATTTTAATGCTTATTTTCCTTTTAAAAATTTTCAGCATCAAACAACAAATATTGACGCAACAAAATGGGCACAGTTTGTGTAGAATTTTTTGCTCTTTCTGCTCATGTATTTGGTATGATTTTTAGAGCTTTGCATCAAAAGTTATTAGGCCAAACCACAAAATGTGGACCTCTGTCACGAATGGGTTAAAGGGGCAACATGAAGATAATCATGATGATGATGATAACAAAAATAGAAACAACAACAATGATAATAATAACAATAATGTTAAACAATTACAAAAGTAATAATAACAATAACAAGAAGGAGAGGAAGAACAATTATCATAATCATAAATATAATTGCTACAATCATACTGAGTACTAGGGTGCTCCAGATGCCTATTCACGTACTACCACACCACAAAGCCCCCAAGATGAAGAAAGTATTCTCAAATTATACTATTAAAAGGAAGGGGATCCCTTTTGAAGCCCTCCAAAATTAACTCTTAACCTTCATAACTTGTCATATTGTAGAGGTAGATTACTAAGACTTCCCTCAAACACTTATCTATTCAACGTCTGAACTGAAACCGTTGTAACAGTTCAAAGGGATTGGGAAAAGTTTTTAATTTCTTACAAAACAGTAGCAAAGCCTATGACTGTGATATGTCATACACATGATCAGTATGGTATACTGTTCGACCCTTGGAAGATTCAGGAGGTTTCCAAGAACTTACAAATGGGATTCCCTGCCTTTAAAGAATTACTTCCTTCCAGCTACCCACTTACTACACCTGGGGAGGAGGGGGGGGGTGATGTTTCATAAAGCTGTTCGTAAAGTTTCGAATGACTTTATGAAGGACTTGAATATGGCAAGCTAAATGGCAATCTTAATCCTTATACATCACATCAGCTAAAGGTGAAATATGCAGATGTAGATTCACATTACTATTGTTTACTAATTGTTTTATTGCAAAGTATATGTTTTGCCAAAATCTAATTGAGATTATGAGAATGTAGTCACACTTTGTTAAAACGTCAAGAAAAACTTTGGGCCTAACTTTTGGCACTTCATATTGAAGTCTTTTGTAAAGTCAAGCATAGCTTTATGAACAGCTTTATGAAACACCCCAAGGCAGCCCTGAGGTGCTTTAACAAAGCATTTAAGGAATTACCTCCCACCAGCTACCCACTTACTACACCAGGGATGAAAGAGGCAAATGGAGATACATATTTTGCCACTTGCTTCAGTCAAGACTTCAACCGTCAACCATCCCCACCCAAGTGATGTATCCATTATACTACGTTCACACCTTTGCGTTTTTGGCTTGCGTATTGCTGCGCTATCAATTTGCAGCCTTACCCAGCAATACACAGCAAATCTGACGCGAGCAGTTACACTATTGCGTATCTGGCTCGTATTATGCTGCTCATAAAAAGCAAATGGCGAACGAGCTAAACTCGCAGTATATCGAGCACTAACGCAGCGGTTCTTGCTGCTGCGAGTGGTGTACGAGCAACAGCGCAACATTACGTGCAATCATGCGAACAGTAACAAGCTAAAGCGAGGTAAATCATGCAAGAAACGAAGCTATAGGCAATGACAAGCGCTCCAAAAAAGCGATGATTTGACCTTGCTTGCGATAATTCAAAAAATGTTAAAACTAGCGAGCAACCAGCCCAGGTCTATGCACTAGTCTGCGTGTTGAGTACGATGAGGGCACGTTTCATTGCGCTTTATTGGGTACGACTGCTTATGTCTGCGTTTGGTCAATACGCAAGCCAAATACGCAAAGGTGTGAACGTAGCATTAGACCTCACCATCTACACATGAGGACAAACACCCTTTAAGAGGGATTCACCAGGTGAACGCCACCAAACTGGTCAACTTGTAATTGATGAATTACAAGCTGCATTGAAGGTTTCCTAGTAGATTAACGCTGCCTGCGGGTAACTCTACCTCGGAGAAACTTGTCCAGGGTCTCAGCGAGTGAACGGCATCTGAAAAAGAGACCCATTGTGGAAGACATCTCTCTTTTCATTAGGAGACGGTTGATTGTATTCATGTCAGCACAGCAGAGAATCCTCGGTTTGGGGGTAACACAATTAATCTTCAATGGAACACTTTGGGTACAGCCGTAAGATGAGTTAAGTTTACATGGCAGAGTTTCTTCATTTGTATCTGTTTCTCTTTCTTCCCATTTTCCTCCTTTTCTCTAAGTAGCTCACTATATCAGCCTGCTGTCTTCTCTATCTTTTCTCACTCGCTCCCTATTCCTTCTCTTTCTATGTCAACATCACTCATCTTCGTTCTGTATTTTCCTCGTTCCTAAGTTCCCTCTGTTTTCTTGTGTGTGTCTCTCTCTCCTTCTGTCCGCCTGTCTGCCTGCCTGTCTCTTTCTCTCTCTCTCTCTCTCTCTCTCCATCTCCAGTCCATCTATCTCTCCAGTCCTCCTCTGTTCTTCTTGATGTCTCTGAACATTTCCTCCTGAATATATCTACTGTTCTCTCCTACAATCCCTACTCTCTAGCCCTCTTTCCTCTAGTTCTAGTGTTTCTTTCTCTCTCCAGTCGATCTCTCCAGTCGATCTCAGCTCTCCTCTATTCTTTCCCTCTTCAACTCTCCCACTTTCTCCCTTTTCCCAACCTCCCTCTTTCCTTAACCCCTCCCTCTCACTCTCCTCCCCTCCCCTCTCTCTCTCCCTTTCCCCATTCTCCTTTCCTTAAACCCTTCCCTCTCACTCTCCTCCCCCTCTCCCTCTCTCTCTCCCTCTCCCCATTCTCCCTCTTTCCTGAACCCCTCACTCTCCTCCCCCTCCCTCCCTTTCCCCATTCTCCTTCTTTCTTTAACCCCCCCTCTCTCACTTTCCTCCCCTCTCCCCTCTCTCCCTCTCCCCAATCTCCTTCTTTCCTTTACCCCTCCCTATTTTTCTCCTTTCCCCTCTCCCTTTCCCCATTCTCCTTTCCATAATCCCCTCCCTCTCATGCTCCTCTCCCCCTCCCTCTTCCCATCCTCCTTCTTTTCTTAACCCCCTCTCTCTCACTCCCCTCCCCCTCTCCCCTGCCTCTCTCCCCTGCCTCCTCTTCCCTGTCATTTTGCTTATGCCAGAGCGTCAGTTGAACCAATAAGGCACTGGATTTGAATGAAGTAGGGCACTGATGAAATTGATTCTTGTAAAGAAACCACCTCCTCACCGGTTTCTTTAAGAGATCAATCTCTTGTCAAGCATTGGGTAAGGTGAGAACAAGATGGATAGCCTGTTTAGAAGCTCAAAGTTCTGCATTTCTTTTTCTTCTGTCTCTTCTTATTCTTCTCCTCCTCTGTTTTCTTTTTTTTTCTCCTTTTTGTTTTCTTCTTCTTCTTCTTCTCATTCTTCTATTCCTTCTTCTTCTCCTTCTCCTTCTTCTCCTTCCCCTCTTCCTTTATCTTCTTCTTCATCGTCTTCTTCATCATCTTCTCCTCTTCCTTCTTCTTCATCTTCATCTCCTCCTTCTACTTCATCTTCTTCTCTTCCTGCTTCTTCTTCTGCTTCTCCCCCTCCTTTTTCTTCTTTTCCTCCTCCTCCTGCTTCTCCTCCTGCTTCTCCTCCTGCTTCTCCTTCTCCTCCTCCTTCTCCTCCTCCTCCTTCTTCTTCTCCTCCTTCTTCTCCTTCTTCTATTTTTTTTTCTTTTTGCCCATTTTCTTCACCTCTCTCCCTTGCATTCCAAATTCAACAAGGGCAAGGAGATTGCACAAGTCAGCTGGAAGCTTGGCAATCATCTCGGGAAGCCCATCTCGGGAAGCCCATATTAAAATTTCATGGAAATCTTTCTACTTTCTTGCTTATCAAGATCTGAATACTGTGAGTATAAACTGCAAACATGTATAACCTCTATAACCTGTAAATATCTTGTTACAAGATGTCAGATATTGCAAAACCCATTTTTTTTTAACCTTCACAATAGCCATTTTTCTAAATCAACAAACTTTCAAGAGTTGTACTAGTTCAGTACTGTGCTCCTATTAATTTGCAGCAAGAAAGTTAAGAAATCTTTCAACTTGTAAAATAGAGATACATTTTATGCAGACAAGAACCCTATTTCTTTAAAAAAAATAACAGTAATTAAAAAACTAGATGAATCTTCGACCACGCGTGGTCGAACTTTATGCCTCCGCATTACCAGATCAGAAATAAATGGCACTTCATGTTGCTTTATTTTCATTTATACAATGACATTTTTGACCTTGACCTTTGACCTTGAGACTCCAAAATCTAATCAGATCATTGTCCCTCCCATATGCATACCTGTGCCAAGTTTGAGGTTGATAGGTCAAATGGTTGTTGAGTTATGGTGAAAACGAACCATTTCTATGTACATAATGACCTCTATGACCTTTGACCTTTGACCTTGTGACCCCCAAATCTAATCAGATCATCGTCCCTTCCATGTGCATACATGAGCCAAGTTTGAAGCCAATCTGTCAAATGGTTCTTAAGTTATCGCGAGAATGAGCCATATTTATGTGTATTATTACCTCTATGACCTTGACCGTTGACCTTGAGACTCCAAAATCTAATCAGATCATTGTCCCTCCCATATGCATACCTGTGCCAAGTTTGAGGTTGATCGGTCAAATGGTTGTGGAGTTATGGTGAAAACGAACCATTTCTATGTACATAATGACCTCTATGACCTTTGACCTTTGACCTTGTGACCCCCAAATCTAATCAGATCATCGTCCCTTCCATGTGCATACATGAGCCAAGTTTGAAGCCAATCTGTCAAATGGTTCTTAAGTTATCGCGAGAACGAGCCATTTTTATGTGTATTATTACCTCTATGACCTTGACCTTTGACCTTGAGACTCCAAAATCTAATCAGATCATTGTCCCTCCCATATGCATACATGAGCCAAGTTTGAAGTTGATCTGTCAAACGGTTCTTAAGTTATCGCGAGAACGAAAACGGGACGGACGGACGGACGGACGGACGGACGACCCGAAAACATAATGCCTCCGGCAACCACCTACGGTGGGCGGAGGCATAAAAAGCTTTGATACAGTAGCTATAGGGGTATCGAAAATGCAATATTTCAATGTTCAGCAAGTTTTATGAGCCGGAAAATAGATAACATTTAACAAAAACAAATAAAACATATTCACAACAAATGTTACAGATAGCTGAAGGATATACACCATGGCAGAGGCTATTAAAAGTTTAAAATGTGAGGTGTAACGCACACAATACATAATTCGCAGAAAAAAGGAAATACATGTGTATATGTATAACATGTATGTGCAATAAGCTTGAAAATGAAGGAGTTACACAAAATCCCTGATGAGTAGAAGAATAAATACACGACAACTCGAAAGACAAACATTACAATAGATATTCAACACTGATGAAAGATACACACATCACTTGACAAAACCAATATTTAGACATTTAAACATTTGTAGAAGAGGAAGAAGAACCCTGATAGTCTGTTGAGAGCCAAAAGGGCATTAGCAATTTTTGAACCGTACAATCAATGCCCTCCTGTCTCTCATGAGGCGGATTTTAAAAGGAACTTGAGTTCTGGGAAAGTCTTATAAACAGTAATTTTCTGAGCTTTATAATTCTTTTTGTCACTTTAGAAGAATACCATGACAGAAATGTTCCTTGTAAAGGATTGCTTTTCTAAATGAAGTAACAGGTTGGGGGCTTGTCCAAACATTTTTGTATAGTCGCATATATCCATTTCTGTGTGTAGTGCATGTGGTTTTCACCAAAGAGTGAGTTTATATCTAATCATTTTGATTCCATTACCTCAAGTACACACCAATTTTTATGCACTACTTAATCAACCTTTTTCGATTACATTGAAATAAGCTTTCTCACATTGTACTCGCATAACCAGGGCCCCTTTTCATAAAACTTGTTATGAATAACAAGTTGCAATAACTGTTATAGGCTACTGAAATTCTTGCATCTGATTGGATGAGAGCAAATTTGTCATAGAAATGTGGCAGTTGTTACTGATAGCAAGTTTTATGAAACGGGGGCCCAGAACACAAGTTTATCTTTAACCCTGATGAGCTAATACACAGAGCAGTGGTAATTTGCAAACGGTAATAACTGCACGACATGACTGACAATCAGGATACAGGTTTGGTAGTCAAATACAGCAATACAGCAAACAGGTAGTAAAGACAATGAAAGAGTTAACAAGTATGAGAAAAGATATTCAAGAGGACAAAAGGGTTTATAGCAATTAAATCCCTCCCCTCTCCCCCCCCCCCCAAAAAAAATATATATATTAGAAGTTTGGCATAACAGTTGTGAAGAAGGAGATCTTGTTTGTCCCTCCTTATAATGAGCATTGGATTATCCCCATTATGTCCTTAACATAACTATGTTTATGAACTTTTTATATCACTAACAAGACTTCTAATACAATGGGATGTGAAAAACACGTTTAAAGAGTTACTTATCATGAGCCTGGCAGAAGGGTGTGACAATGGAAATTCCCGATACACAAGGAATTCCCCATGCGTCCTTCTGCTTGGCACACAACAAATATTAAAGTGTACAACACCTCAATGCAAATTACTTCAAAGAAAAATAAGCACTAAAAACCTCCAATCGCATGATGGAAGATTTTTTTTTTAAATGACTGTTTTTCCATACAAATTGGCAACTTTTTAAACTTTCCAACATACTTTTCAATAAATTTAGATTCATTTCAGATACATGACTGTTCATACGAAAAATTTGCAGAAGAAAAGATGATCACATTAGGCTTTAAAATGATTCCTGTCATCAATGCGTTAATGCCTTTCTGGTTTCAAGCAGCTGATGTCAGATAAGATAAGAGTTTGACAGAGTGAGCAGAATTATACCAGGAGTTGACAGAGATATGAGAATGCAGTGAGGTTATTACCAGGTTGCTTTGGTGAAACACATGTGGCTTGTGTTAGTCGACAGATGACGCAATATTTCACAAAGTTGGTAAATTTGTTGGACATCTTCAGGACAAAATACTGATCCTCTAGCAAAATTTGAAATTAATAATCTCAATCGACTATACTCCTATAACTACTTTGAAATCCTAGTTGAAAGAATATATTTTGATGACTGAAAATCATTCAAGGAAAAAGCCCTACTCATTCCAATTGATTCATCTGTAAAATAAGTAAGAATGTTTACCTCTTCCTCTGAGTTTGTCATCCATTTTCTATCAGACAAGGAACCGGCATATAATTATACACCAAATTTGAGTGCATAAATGAAGCTTTCCTGATTTATCACTTCTTGTGTGGGCCATGCAAGTGTGAAAGAGGCCACAGACAAAGATCAGAAAGATGCCAAGATTTGCAGTTAGTGTAAACAGACCAGACACAAAATGCATGGTAAGTGAAAAGATGTATGGCACATGGATTGATTGCACCAAAGTGGACTTCACAGGCAAGACTAGCAATTTGGCAGACATGTTGGATGAGTGAATGCAAATGGACAAAGGCAAGATTGAAAGAACTTGATCAGAATTTGGATGAAAAATCAGATGAAATTTGAGAGGAATTTCTGAGGAATGATTAAGATAGACAAGAGAGAAGATGGACGGCCAAAAACTGTTCTGCAGATGTGCCAAATATGCACCAGGTTTTGAAAGAAAGAATCGAGTATGGAGAGACAAGATACGAATTTGAAATCCTTGGGTTGTACCATTTTTGAAAGAGGTGTTAGTACATGCCAACAAGACACAAGCGACACGTGCATTAGTTGTTTTAGATCGATATGATGCACCGATATCTACCTTGGTATAACTCATTCTCTGTCCACTCCGTGTATTCCTTCCCCTCCTCGTCATACTGAAGCTCACCTCCGCCTGCATGGCCAAGAATCGGCTCTCCTGGGCGCACCTTGAATGCTGCCCTCGGCTTCTCAGCCCTTGCCGCGGGTGGTTGCGAAGGGCTACCCACTAGAGCCTGTCCAGGATTGTGGCTGAAGCCTCGGTAGGGTCCCGAGCTTCCAACTGTTCCAAGGGGGAGGGACGTCGGGATGGGGCGTGTCCCCATCATCTCGCTAGGGTTGAGCTTCCCGATGAGTGACGTGATATGTGAACTCGCTGTCTGCTCGCCACCCTCTGTCTGATCTGGCGACGTCTCGCTTCCCAGGCTGTGTGTGCTGTGGATACTCTGCGCATCCGCTGTGCTGGATGCCGACTGGCTGTGCACACTCTGCGCATCAGCCATACTCAATGCTGATTGGCTACAGTCATCGTTATCATCATTCTCGTTCGTTCTTCTCCAGTTTGGGTTCCAGCCATGCTCGGGACTAGACTCTAGTCCTCGTTTCGGTTGGAATGTGGTGTATGTACTCGGTTCCGGGACTTCCGCATGGATGAGCTCGGTGTAATCTGATTGGTCGAGTTCAGGTATGACTGAATATTCATTGTCCTGTGCCATGTGCCCCCTCTCATTCTTATAAAGAGATTCATTTAAAAGAAAAAAAGAAACATTGAAATTGGTAGCCACATAATCCTTGAATCAAATAAATCTAAACCAAGTCTTTTCAAACAGAAGAAAACAATCTTTTGATAAGAAGTAGCAAATCTTACAGCATATGCCAAATGAGGGTGGAAAAAAATATCACATTTTAAAAAAAATAACTTTTCCAGAACATACAACACATCTAAAGACTGCCTAATCTTTAAACTTATATTCTCCAAAAATATTATAGTATTTATATTCATCAGATGTGTAGCATGTTCTCGAAAATAACTTTTCTAGAACACATAACACATCTGATGACTGCCTTATTTTGAAACCACCATTCTCCATAAATTTAAGTGTCCAAACATTAAATATTAAACATATCTTCTTTTCTAACCCTGTGCCTTTAAGAGAAGGTTTTCTGAAACCCATTCCTAATTTAAATCATCCAAAAAATGTGAATTCGCCCTATGGCATATAGCTCTTTAAATCCCAATGCTGCCGGAGCTCTAATTTTGGTGCAAGTAAATCGGTTGATCTGTTGGGAAAGATACTTCCAGTAGGCACAGCAGTGATAAAAAGTAACTACCTCCCCCCCCCCCCCCCCAATCTAACAAATCATTGGCCCGTATTCACAAAGGTGTACTATTAAGTTCAACCATGGTTTAAATCAGTGGTCTCACTATGGGGTAACCAAATGTAACACATATCTCTAACAGTAGATACCGGTAGTTGTTATATCAGCATTTTTGGTACCGGGACTCAAACCATTAAGAACTGCCTGGGAATGATAAGTACAATATTTTTCTTGACCATTTAAGCATGAAACCAGAAGTCTAGTAAACGTAAGAAACATGACAGCGGAGACAGAGTTGTCACATTTGGCGACACATAGTGAAGCCATAGATTTAAGCCACGGTTTAATTTGGTACACATTTGTGAATACGGGCCATTGTGTTTTATTAGATTTGCTATTTAAGGTGGATCCTTCTGACGAAGAATTGCTCAATTTGCAGAAGATTTGCTGTCAGTAAACAGTCACACACAAAGACAAGCAACACAATATGATGATGCAAGAAGACCTGGGGGGGGGGGGGTGTTTCACAAAGACTAAGATTGACTAAAATCGCAATTTAAGTATGGTAGGCTGCTAATGCCACTGGTTGCTCTCAATATTCCTATAGTATTAATCTCTCAAAGGAAGTGCAAATCATATTTTCTATGTTGAAGGAAACAAAAATAAAATAAAATAAAATAATGAAAATTGCAATCACAATCATTACCCGATCCTTTGAGAGACTGACTGTGAGAGCAACCAGTGGCATCAACTGCCTTCCATAATTAAGTGTGATTTCAGTCAATCTTAGTGTTTGTGAAACACCCCCCAGAAGTAAGTGCCCCAATACCGATGTCCCTGATATCAGTATCGACGGCTATTCCTGCCAGTTGATATCGGCTACATGCAATAGGGACAATTACACAACTTATGAGTAACACTAATCTAACATTCTGTCCCACTTACTTCGTTTGGCATTAGAATTTCGTAAGTGACCTCTCTGGACTGGTCACTGCTCGGGGTTGTCGTCGTATCGCTCGGCGAATCAAGCAAGATCGGTTTGTCCTCGTCTGCATGGGTGTCATCCATGGCGTCGCTCATCCTGGTCAACTACAAACAAAGTCTCTTTACTCCTTTCTCCCGATTCTGTGCTGTTCTCTTCTATCATGCACCGTCTAATATCTGTATATTACCAGTTTTTTTCCAAATTCAAGAGTATTACACGTTGTTTATTCCGCTAAATTTCATTCTTGTGAGGTCCAGTCCAAGTATATCATAGCATTAATTTGCAGTTTGTCACATTTTTCTCACACTCAACAGTTTCACAGTATTCTCTTTGATAATGCTCTATCCAATGCCTAAATAGAGATATATTACTTTTTTAAAACGTAATTAGAGTGCTGAAGCTTGTTTAATCCATTAATGATCCATAAGCGCCCGCTTCTGTATGGCACCGTTCAACAATATCACATAATTTGGAGTCTTCGCATGTCGTTTCACACTCTAATGCTGACAGTTTGGCAAATTCTCTTTGGTAATACTACTCGATGCTTTTTAATGACATTTTTCAAATGCAAGAGACATGCAGCTTGTTTAATCCATTAATGATCCGCCAACGCTCACTTCTGCGGCTGTGCCTAACAGTATCTGATCATCTGGAGTTGTCACTTGCTGTTTCACGCTCTAACTGCTGAAGTTTCCTGGAATATCCACATGGCGCGTCCAAATTCTCAAGGGAAACATGTACATCCACAAGTGTTATGGCTTTCGGGAGGTGACAGCAAAAGAACTCATCCAGGAAATGGATTGTTCAATTATTCAATGTGAGATTAACGGCGATAGGCATCAGCTTGGTGTGGATATCATCAAAGCAACATATCTAACCTTGCTAGGTCAAACATGCAAGTGCCCTTGCCTGTGAGTGTAGAACTGTAGGATGGAAAGAGATATTGAGAGACTGGGTTATTATGACAAACTAATACACTCTCAAATCTAAAATGTTAAATCACCATTTAAAAATGGTAGACTAACACTTTTCACATGCTGGATTCAACATTATGAGTGGTGATTTAATATTTTATAGTGTTGAATCGAGCATGTTAAAAGTGTTATTCTACCATTTTGAAAATGTAGTCACTCTTTGGGCCCTTTGAAATGGTGATTTGACATTTTAGTTTTTAGAGTGTATTGAAATCGGCTTCACATAACTATAATAAGAAAACAGAGGGTAGAATCTGAATTTGAACTTATAATTTTGAACTGACACAGAAGTACTAAAAAAATAATTCTGTGGATCAACACTGGATGTACTTTTTGTAGAAGAATGAATACTTATATTAAAAGGACATACCTGTGATCACAAATACTTATGCTCAAGAACTTAAAATGAACTCCATTTCCATTCTGATTATTTCCATTCTCTCTCTCTCCCTCCCTCTCTCTCTCTCTCTCTCACTCTCTATCTCCCTCTATCCATATCTCTCTCTCCCTCCACAAGTCTATAGTTTTTCTGTTTTGCTCTATCTCCTTTTCACCCTTTATCTTTTTTCCCTTTCTTCTTCTCTCCTTATATCACTCTATCCTTCAATCTTTTCCTCTCTTTCTCTCTCTCTTTCTCTCTACCCTTTCCACATTCCATAAAAAGCAAAATTATCTCACCCTCTATTTCATCAAGACATTATACAGCCATATCCCTCTCTCTCTCTCTCTCTCTCTGTCCATCTCTCATTTTCCATGTTTCATAAAAAGCAAAATTATCAAACCCTCTATTTCATCAAGACATTATACAGCCATATCCCTCTCTCTCTCTCTCTCTCTCTCTCTGTCCATCTCTCAACATTTTCCATGTTTCATAAAAAGCAAAATTATCTCACCCTCTATTTCATCAAGACATTATACAGCCATATCCCTCTCTCTCTCTCTCTCTCTCTCTCTCTCTCTCTGTCCATCTCTCAACATTTTCCATGTTTCATAAAAAGCAAAATTATCAAACCCTCTATTTCACCAAGACCTCATACAGCCATATCTCTCTCCTTCAATCTCTTCCTCTCTCTCTCTCTCTCTCTCTCTGTCTACATTTTCCACATTCCATAAAAAGCAGAATTAGCAAACCCTCTATTTCACCAAGATCTCATACAGCCACGAGAGAAATTGACTTGGTTTTCAGGCATGTTTCAGTCAAGCAATTCTTATTTCTCTCTCTCTCTCTCTCTCTCTCTCTCTCCTCCTCCTCCTCTCCTACACTGCCATTGATATCACAAAAATCATATATTCCGTTAACAATGGAAAGGAGAGAAACCAAGTGAAACCAAATTTTTTTCTCTTTTCTCTCCGCCAAATGATCGTGCTTCCGACGGCAAGGCAAACGAATCAATAGCGCTCTCTTACTTGTTTTTGTACTTGATTGCGCTGCACTCCAAAAGGAAAATATTGCACAAAGATGTGAGATTTGGCGAAAATCAATGATGTCAGACCGTCAAGGAATGACGAAAGAGGGGCAAACCGCGCAGATTTTGAAGACGGAGGGGAATCAATATTTTGTTTGTGGATGCCGGATCGGGTTTTGGCCGTGGGAGGGTCATTAAGATGGGCTGCCATGGAAACGGGTTGGTGTAATTATTGAGGGAGTATTCTTCAAACAAATTGAGGGCGGTGAAAGTGTTGGGTAATGACCATCTTGGCGTGATAATCTTACTCCTGTTGAACAGTTGAATTTTATTTACTGAAGACACCCCATCAACCAGATGAATAACGGCAGTTCTGGTGGCATCGCATCACTCATAGGCTTTCTAAATTAAAATAATATGCTATGAATGCAACAGTTTGTAAAATTGCAAGAACGGAATTAACCCACTTGTGACAAAGTCCACAGTTTGTGGTTTAGCCCAATAACTCTTTTGAAGAACCCTAAAAACCCTAAGAAACACATGTGCAGAAAGAGCCAAAAAAAATTACATATACAGTAACTGCACCAATTTTGGTTGTGTCAGTATATCTATCATCTTATGCTGGAACTAAAAAGGAAAATCAGCAATAAAATTCTTAAATTTACAATGCAATGACAATTTCAAAATCACTGTTTATTCAAGCAAATTGGCAACTGTTGGACTTCTCAACTCACTTTCTGTCAATATAAACACAACAAAAAAAGTAACTCCCTCCTAATTCAAAATAGCATTACTTTTTAACAAAGAAGTTTTGAGCAAAATAATTTGTCAGGAGTGTACCTACACTTATTTACTAGCTTCTGTGTGAAAATGAGATTGATCCGTCCAGTCATGCATGAGTGAGCACACACTAAAGGCAAAAATGTCACTTTTCAAAAGTCACAAGGGTCATTTTTATGCTGTATTAACAGTACATTCTAGCATTTCTTGGACGACTTTTAAAGTGTGCTCACTGAACCATGACATGATGATAACCTCTTATGTTTACACAACATGTGATGATACAATTCAGTAAAAATATCTGGAGTTATATTTTTTTCAATAAGCTGAATTGATTTTGCAGTTTCAAATTCAGGAGGGTTGAATTTTTTCATATATTTTGCTTACCCAAACATAAAAGTGAGAAATGTGTCCGGATAGGTGTGAGGGGGTCAAGCGATGGGTGATAACAAAAACACATTAATATGCACCAGAAACCGAATTCACTAAAAATCTCATTGCACAGAATCCCCATAATGATCCTTGTGACTTTTGAAAAGTGACATTTTTGCCTTTAGCATCTGCTCACTCATGCATGACTAAACAGATCAATTTCATTTTCACACAGAAGTTAGTTAAAGGCATTGGCTAACATTGTTATGATTTTAAAAAAATCTCATTTTGTTACTTAAAAATGGGATAAACATTAGGGTTATAGTGTAAAAATACCAGTGTGAAAGTTTCAGAGCATAATATCCACGGAAAGTATTTTTAAATATTAGAAATGTGAACCAATGTTTGAAAAATATACGAGGGTCGGTTGCATGGACCCAACGTAAGGAGTGCGCATGCGCACATGACTCAACGGACCGCACTGTGTGTATTGACGTATCACGGGGCGGAAGGCAAGTAACGGTATTTTTGAATTCGTCCAAACGGTCCTCTTAGTTCAGTGTCTCTCGAGACGAAAGCTAATAAACTCACGGTTTGCGTCTAATTTACAGCTTTTCCTTCCAAATTATGGTTGGTTTCAGGGTTTTTAAGTATAAATACAAGTACTCATACACATGTTTCATCTTAGTTTGAGAATTTTTTAAATCAGCTGTTCACAAAGTTAGCCAATGCCTTTAATAATTTTAGAAACACTCATGCCAAACTATTTTACTCAAAACTTCTGCATTCAAAAGTAACGCTATTTTGAATTAGGGGGAGTTACTTTTTTTGTTGCATTTATATTTATTACAGATACATGAGTTTCAAGAAAGAAAAATCTAGCAATAAAAGAAAAAGTCTTGGGCTGCCAATTTGAAGGAAAAAGTGATCAAACTAAGCTTTAGATAAATTCCTGTCATGAATTAGTAAAATAAAAACATTTTAAAGTTTTTTTATCTTTCACGCATTACAGCAAAACTAAGAATAATAAAGTTTCAATACAGACAAACTTGTTCAGGTCTGATGAAAAATTTTCTGAAGACTACACTCTGATCATTATAACACACACACAATTTATTATGCCATAAATGTTCAATGTCATTTTCATCATTAAACTTAATGTATCATTGTGAGTTCCACAGTTGGTGATGCAGTGTAATATTGAGTCATGTGAAAGCACTGAGTTATTATTGCAAAACTGAAACACAGATATGCACTTTTGAGATGCAAATTACAAATAGAAAGACAAGGGTCCACTATTTTTAATGAACCTGTTAAACACGAAGTCCAAGATAACTTGGACTACTTGATAGACATTACCATTACCCCCCTCCCCCGCATGTTTGCTGGTGTTTGCTGGTGGTTTGCATGTTGGTGAATTGAATGACATGTATCTATGTTTTCTACTACTTTACTTTACCTTACTTTATTTGTTATGTGTATATTATAGGGAGCTACACCATACAAGTTATCAACTTTTTTTTTAGTTTCCTTTCCTTCAATCCTTTATGTTATGTATATATATGTACATTTTACACTGTAAATACTATTGTCATTTTTTTTAATTTCATGATTGAGAGAGAATAAATCGAACTTGAACTTGACTAGGGTCTGTGTCTGGTACAGGTGAATGTGGGTTATCCAGCTGTTCATCATTTTTATGTATTCATACTACTAATTTACATACTAGCAGTACATGGTTTGTTTGTTTTCTTTTATATATGGACTCCATTAATCTCGATATTGTATAACCAATCATCTCTATCTGCTAAGAATGAAAAGTAAAAATATAATTTCACTTTCAATCCAACTAAACTGATTTATATGCCCTGAATTTTCCATGTATCTTGCACCCATCAGCCAATATTTGAAGCATTACTTTTAAGTGCGGTTTTCACGGGGCACGCGAACGATTTGCGAAGGATGCGAATGCCGAAAAAATGGCAAAGTCCAACATTCGCTTTCTATGCTCCAAAAGTTCGCAGAACATGCGCGGGGGTTCAGAAGCGTCGCCAATTGTTCATTTTTAGTTCGGCAAAATTTTTTAAAAGTTTTAAATTTTTGTGAACGGTTCCCGCATCCCTTGAACAATAACTGACAGCGCTTCTGAACCTCCACCCAAGTTTGGCGAATTTTCGAATCATACAATTTTTTTGATATTCGCATCCTTCACAAAACGTTCGCATGCCCGTGAAAACCACACTTTAGCAGTGAACATAATTCATTCCCCAATATATTCTTGCCATGAACGTGATTACATCATATCATAAAGTCTTTATTTTCTCCTTTTTTTCTATCCATTACCCATTTTCTTTATCCCACCATCTATATTCTTTGAATAAGGTGTACCTATTGTTTTGTTATGAACGTAACGGTTTTAATGTCTCTGTATCAAATACTATTGTCTATTTTGCAGTATTCTTGTATCAAGATTGATTTTGATATTAATGTAAATTGTACTCAATTCAGCTGCATGGCTGGAATGTATGATTTTTTTTTATACAATTAATGTGCTTTGACAACTGAAAAGAAAATAAACACTACAACAACAACAACAACTACTACTACTACTACTACTACTACTACTTATACTAATACTACTACTAAAACTACTTCTACTACTACTACTACTACTACTACTACTACTACTACTAATACTGCTACTACTAAAACTACTTCTACTACTACTACTACTACTACTACTTCTACTAATAATAATAATAATAATACTGCTACTACTAATTCTGCTACTATTACTACTGCTACGACTGTTGGCTTTCAAGGGACGTTATACTCACATCAACTCTATTATGCCATAGAATATTCAGTTGATTCCAAATGAATCATAAACGTACAGGTACATAAGAATGAAATTCAAACCATATGTATCTGCCTGGTTCGTATTCACAGAGCTCGAAACACTAGCCTCCAGTCATGGCTGTTCTTGAATTACCCAAATCCTAGCGCAGCACCGAGTCCCGCATTGAAATAGAGAGCTTCATACATTCTTTACTGTACTAAAAAGTATTTGCCATCATTAAAACATTGGCTTTGCCTTGGCTGAGGCAGGAGGTGGGGGGGGGGGGTTGCCATCTCACATCCCACTCATTCGAAATTTTTAAAAAAACATGAGGGATTGCCGCAGGGATTTTTTTTCACTTCGTATTTGGACAAGCCTTATTGTAATATTGTAATAATCCAATCAGTAGAGCAACAATTTGTAGTTAATGATGTTATTCTATAATTCAATTATTTATTTATGCAATATATCCCAAAGTGAGTTATGGAATATGGAATTTGCCACTGGAAATTGTCACAATACTTCTCATATCAACGTACATGTGTATGTTTTTGCTGGAAATACATTACACTATAATGGCTGAAGCTTTTCGCTATGTAAGTTACATATGTATTCATGAATGCATGCTTTTACCCAGTATCTGACATTTAATATTTCTATTTCTCTTTTACTGGTCCTTCACTACCATTTTGTACTTTTTGTCAACTCTCATTTCTCTATGTTTTTTTCTGAGCACTGTCTAAATTTTAAATTTTGAAATGTGCATTGAAATAGCAGTAAAGGTAGTGATATTTACTCATTATTTTATTCTTTAATGATATTTTGACATATGTTTAAAAATTATATTTCAAAATTGTAAAATAAAGCACTTGAGAAAGCTCGAAGGGCGAAAAATTGGTGTAAATTTCAGTGTTTTGCGAAGTTTCACTCAAAATTTTGTGAAATATATATACATGTATAACCAACAAAGGAATTAATTAGTGAGGGTTGAAGATTTGTCAATCTGTCGGTTAAGCAAATTTGGAGTCGCTGAAACCACTGGCCCGTCTCCATGGTCTAGTGGTTAAGGCATTGGCGTTCATAGCCAAAGGCCCGGGTTCGATTCTCGGCGGAGACATTTTTTCAACCTTTGCAAATTTCCAAAACGGTAGGACAGCTCTGGGGAACTTTGATTCATGCTACGCTATTATTCTCTCAATTGATCTCACATATATATACACATATATCAAATATTCAAATAAAATAAGATGCAAACATGAATGACAATACAATTCTGTTAAATGTTTCCAGTGATCCTGCTGATTGGATATATTCATTGCATGATCAAAGAAATGTATTTGAGTGAACTGAAATTCAGAAAGTAATGTATGCACCAACAAGGCATTCATCATCCCTAATGGTGTGAATACCGGTCCTGAGTCATTCATGTCGTAGGGTTCCCCCGAACCAAACAAATCTGACTCAAGCACTGATATACCGGTAGAGCTATTTAGAGAATGACACGTTTGACCCCTTCTCTCTCTCGTTCCCTAACAAATCACACATGAAGGATTCTCCACTTTGCGACGGACTGAATCATCCGAGCAAAAGCAAAACCGACTACCCTACTTGTCGACTAATAACAGATTCTGAGCTGGCCTCCTTCTAGTTGCAGGCATAAATCCTGG
>CM057166.1:23182315-23253999 GCA_029962745.1 Echinometra lucunter | reverse complement strand
TTATGCCAGAGCGTCAGTTGAACCAATAGGCACTGGATTTGAATGAAGTAGGGCACTGATGAAATTGATTCTTGTAAAGAAACCACCTCCTCACCGGTTTCTTTAAGAGATCAATCTCTTGTCAAGCATCGGGTAAGGTGAGAAACAAGATGGATAGCCTGTTTAGAAGCTCAAGTTCTGCATTTCTTTTCTTCTGTCTCTTCTTATTCTTCTCCTCCTCTGTTTTCTTTTTTTTTCTCCTTTTTGTTTTCTTCTTCTTCTTCTTCTCATTCTTCTATTCCTTCTTCTTCTCCTTCTCCTTCTTCTCCTTCCCCTCTTCCTTTATCTTCTTCTTCATTGTCTTCTTCATCATCTTCTCCTCTTCCTTCTTCTTCATCTTCATCTCCTCCTTCTACTTCATCTTCTTCTCTTCCTGCTTCTTCTTCTGCTTCTCCCCCTCCTTTTTCTTCTTTTCCTCCTCCTCCTGCTTCTCCTCCTGCTTCTCCTTCTCCTCCTCCTTCTCCTCCTCCTCCTTCTTCTTCTCCTCCTTCTTCTCCTTCTTCTATTTTTTTTTCTTTTTGCCCATTTTCTTCACCTCTCTCCCTTGCATTCCAAATTCAACAAGGGCAAGGAGATTGCACAAGTCAGCTGGAAGCTTGGCAATCATCTCGGGAAGCCCATCTCGGGAAGCCCATATTAAAATTTCATGGAAATCTTTCTACTTTCTTGCTTATCAAGATCTGAATACTGTGAGTATAAACTGCAAACATGTATAACCTCTATAACCTGTAAATATCTTGTTACAAGATGTCAGATATTGCAAAACCCATTTTTTTTTAACCTTCACAATAGCCATTTTTCTAAATCAACAAACTTTCAAGAGTTGCACTAGTTCAGTACTGTGCTCCTATTAATTTGCAGCAAGAAAGTTAAGAAATCTTTCAACTTGTAAAATAGAGATACATTTTATGCAGACAAGAACCCTATTTCTTTAAAAAAAATAACAGTAATTAAAAAACTAGATGAATCTTCGACCACGCGTGGTCGAACTTTATGCCTCCGCATTACCAGATCAGAAATAAATGGCACTTCATGTTGCTTTATTTTCATTTATACAATGACATTTTTGACCTTGACCTTTGACCTTGAGACTCCAAAATCTAATCAGATCATTGTCCCTCCCATATGCATACCTGTGCCAAGTTTGAGGTTGATAGGTCAAATGGTTGTTGAGTTATGGTGAAAACGAACCATTTCTATGTACATAATGACCTCTATGACCTTTGACCTTTGACCTTGTGACCCCCAAATCTAATCAGATCATCGTCCCTTCCATGTGCATACATGAGCCAAGTTTGAAGCCAATCTGTCAAATGGTTCTTAAGTTATCGCGAGAACGAGCCATATTTATGTGTATTATTACCTCTATGACCTTGACCTTTGACCTTGAGACTCCAAAATCTAATCAGATCATTGTCCCTCCCATATGCATACCTGTGCCAAGTTTGAGGTTGATCGGTCAAATGGTTGTGGAGTTATGGTGAAAACGAACCATTTCTATGTACATAATGACCTCTATGACCTTTGACCTTTGACCTTGTGACCCCCAAATCTAATCAGATCATCGTCCCTTCCATGTGCATACATGAGCCAAGTTTGAAGCCAATCTGTCAAATGGTTCTTAAGTTATCGCGAGAACGAGCCATTTTTATGTGTATTATTACCTCTATGACCTTGACCTTTGACCTTGAGACTCCAAAATCTAATCAGATCATTGTCCCTCCCATATGCATACATGAGCCAAGTTTGAAGTTGATCTGTCAAACGGTTCTTAAGTTATCGCGAGAACGAAAATGGGACGGACGGACGGACGGACGGACGGACGGACGACCCAAAAACATAATGCCTCCGGCAACCACCTACGGTGGGCGGAGGCATAAAAAGCTTTGATACAGTAGCTATAGGGGTATCGAAAATGCAATATTTCAATGTTCAGCAAGTTTTATGAGCCGGAAAATAGATAACATTTAACAAAAACAAATAAAACATATTCACAACAAATGTTACAGATAGCTGAAGGATATACACCATGGCAGAGGCTATTAAAAGTTTAAAATGTGAGGTGTAACGCACACAATACATAATTCGCAGAAAAAAGGAAATACATGTGTATATGTATAACATGTATGTGCAATAAGCTTGAAAATGAAGGAGTTACACAAAATCCCTGATGAGTAGAAGAATAAATACACGACAACTCGAAAGACAAACATTACAATAGATATTCAACACTGATGAAAGATACACACATCACTTGACAAAACCAATATTTAGACATTTAAACATTTGTAGAAGAGGAAGAAGAACCCTGATAGTCTGTTGAGAGCCAAAAGGGCATTAGCAATTTTTGAACCGTACAATCAATGCCCTCCTGTCTCTCATGAGGCGGATTTTTAAAAGGAACTTGAGTTCTGGGAAAGTCTTATAAACAGTAATTTTCTGAGCTTTATAATTCTTTTTGTCACTTTAGAAGAATACCATGACAGAAATGTTCCTTGTAAAGGATTGCTTTTCTAAATGAAGTAACAGGTTGGGGGCTTGTCCAAACATTTTTGTATAGTCGCATATATCCATTTCTGTGTGTAGTGCATGTGGTTTTCACCAAAGAGTGAGTTTATATCTAATCATTTTGATTCCATTACCTCAAGTACACACCAATTTTTATGCACTACTTAATCAACCTTTTTCGATTACATTGAAATAAGCTTTCTCACATTGTACTCGCATAACCAGGGCCCCTTTTCATAAAACTTGTTATGAATAACAAGTTGCAATAACTGTTATAGGCTACTGAAATTCTTGCATCTGATTAGATGAGAGCAAATTTGTCATAGAAATGTGGCAGTTGTTACTGATAGCAAGTTTTATGAAACGGGGGCCCAGAACCCAAGTTTATCTTTAACCCTGATGAGCTAATACACAGAGCAGTGGTAATTTGCAAACGGTAATAACTGCACGACATGACTGACAATCGGGATACAGGTTTGGTAGTCAAATACAGCAATACAGCAAACAGGTAGTAAAGACAATGAAAGAGTTAACAAGTATGAGAAAAGATATTCAAGAGGACAAAAGGGTTTATAGCAATTAAATCCCTCCCCTCTCCCCCCCCCCCAAAAAAAAATATATATATATTAGAAGTTTGGCATAACAGTTGTGAAGAAGGAGATCTTGTTTGTCCCTCCTTATAATGAGCATTGGATTATCCCCATTATGTCCTTAACATAACTATGTTTATGAACTTTTTATATCACTAACAAGACTTCTAATACAATGGGATGTGAAAAACACGTTTAAAGAGTTACTTATCATGAGCCTGGCAGAAGGGTGTGACAATGGAAATTCCCGATACACAAGGAATTCCCCATGCGTCCTTCTGCTTGGCACACAACAAATATTAAAGTGTACAACACCTCAATGCAAATTAGTGTACATTTATATCTTCTGTTGAATATCAGAAAAGCATTAGCCCAGCCATGACACAGGGTCCACATTTTGTTGTTTGGTCCAGTGACTTTCGCAGAGCCCTTAAAACCCAGACCACATACATGAGCGGAAAGAGCAAAAAGATTCAACACATTCTGTGGCCATTTTGGTTGCATCAGATTGTTTGATGATGAAAATACTTCAAAGAAAAATAAGCACTAAAAACCTCCAATCGCATGATGGAAGATTTTTTTTTTAAATGACTGTTTTTCCATACAAATTGGCAACTTTTTAAACTTTCCAACATACTTTTCAATAAATTTAGATTCATTTCAGATACATGACTGTTCATACGAAAAATTTGCAGAAGAAAAGATGATCACATTAGGCTTTAAAATGATTCCTGTCATCAATGCGTTAATGCCTTTCTGGTTTCAAGCAGCTGATGTCAGATAAGATAAGAGTTTGACAGAGTGAGCAGAATTATACCAGGAGTTGACAGAGATATGAGAATGCAGTGAGGTTATTACCAGGTTGCTTTGGTGAAACACATGTGGCTTGTGTTAGTCGACAGATGACGCAATATTTCACAAAGTTGGTAAATTTGTTGGACATCTTCAGGACAAAATACTGATCCTCTAGCAAAATTTGAAATTAATAATCTCAATCGACTATACTCCTATAACTACTTTGAAATCGTAGTTGAAAGAATATATTTTGATGACTGAAAATCATTCAAGGAAAAAGCCCTACTCATTCCAATTGATTCATCTGTAAAATAAGTAAGAATGTTTACCTCTTCCTCTGAGTTTGTCATCCATTTTCTATCAGACAAGGAACCGGAATATAATTATACACCAAATTTGAGTGCATAAATGAAGCTTTCCTGATTTATCACTTCTTGTGTGGGCCATGCAAGTGTGAAAGAGGCCACAGACAAAGATCAGAAAGATGCCAAGATTTGCAGTTAGTGTAAACAGACCAGACACAAAATGCATGGTAAGTGAAAAGATGTATGGCACATGGATTGATTGCACCAAAGTGGACTTCACAGGCAAGACTAGCAATTTGGCAGACATGTTGGATGAGTGAATGCAAATGGACAAAGGCAAGATTGAAAGAACTTGATCAGAATTTGGATGAAAAATCAGATGAAATTTGAGAGGAATTTCTGAGGAATGATTAAGATAGACAAGAGAGAAGATGGACGGCCAAAAACTGTTCTGCAGATGTGCCAAATATGCACCAGGTTTTGAAAGAAAGAATCGAGTATGGAGAGACAAGATAAGAATTTGAAATCCTTGGGTTGTACCATTTTTGAAAGAGGTGTTAGTACATGCCAACAAGACACAAGCGACACGTGCATTAGTTGTTTTAGATCGATATGATGCACCGATATCTACCTTGGTATAACTCATTCTCTGTCCACTCCGTGTATTCCTTCCCCTCCTCGTCATACTGAAGCTCACCTCCGCCTGCATGGCCAAGAATCGGCTCTCCTGGGCGCACCTTGAATGCTGCCCTCGGCTTCTCAGCCCTTGCCGCGGGTGGTTGCGAAGGGCTACCCACTAGAGCCTGTCCAGGATTGTGGCTGAAGCCTCGGTAGGGTCCCGAGCTTCCAACTGTTCCAAGGGGGAGGGACGTCGGGATGGGGCGTGTCCCCATCATCTCGCTAGGGTTGAGCTTCCCGATGAGTGACGTGATATGTGAACTCGCTGTCTGCTCGCCACCCTCTGTCTGATCTGGCGACGTCTCGCTTCCCAGGCTGTGTGTGCTGTGGATACTCTGCGCATCCGCTGTGCTGGATGCCGACTGGCTGTGCACACTCTGCGCATCAGCCATACTCAATGCTGATTGGCTACAGTCATCGTTATAATCATTCTCGTTCGTTCTTCTCCAGTTTGGGTTCCAGCCATGCTCGGGACTAGACTCTAGTCCTCTTTTCGGTTGGAATGTGGTGTATGTACTCGGTTCCGGGACTTCCGCATGGATGAGCTCGGTGTAATCTGATTGGTCGAGTTCAGGTATGACTGAATATTCATTGTCCTGTGCCATGTGCCCCCTCTCATTCTTATAAAGAGATTCATTTAAAAGAAAAAAAGAAACATTGAAATTGGTAGCCACATAATCCTTGAATCAAATAAATCTAAACCAAGTCTTTTCAAACAGAAGAAAACAATCTTTTGATAAGAAGTAGCAAATCTTACAGCATATGCCAAATGAGGGTGGAAAAAAATATCACATTTTAAAAAAAATAACTTTTCCAGAACATACAACACATCTAAAGACTGCCTAATCTTTAAACTTATATTCTCCAAAAATATTATAGTATTTGTATTCATCAGATGTGTAGCATGTTCTCGAAAATAACTTTTCTAGAACACATAACACATCTGATGACTGCCTTATTTTGAAACCACCATTCTCCATAAATTTAAGTGTCCAAACATTAAATATTAAACATATCTTCTTTTCTAACCCTGTGCCTTTAAGAGAAGGTTTTCTGAAACCCATTCCTAATTTAAATCATCCAAAAAATGTGAATTCGCCCTATGGCATATAGCTCTTTAAATCCCAATGCTGCCGGAGCTCTAATTTTGGTGCAAGTAAATCGGTTGATCTGTTGGGAAAGATACTTCCAGTAGGCACAGCAGTGATAAAAAGTAACTACCTCCCCCCCCCCCCCCAATCTAACAAATCATTGGTCCGTATTCACAAAGGTGTACTATTAAGTTCAACCATGGTTTAAATCAGTGGTCTCACTATGGGGTAACCAAATGTAACACATATCTCTAACAGTAGATACCGGTAGTTGTTTTATCAGCATTTTTGGTACCGGGACTCAAACCATTAAAAACTGCCTGGGAATGATAAGTACAATATTTTTCTTGACCATTTAAGCATGAAACCAGAAGTCTAGTAAACGTAAGAAACATGACAGCGGAGACAGAGTTGTCACATTTGGCGACACATAGTGAAGCCATAGATTTAAGCCACGGTTTAATTTGGTACACATTTGTGAATACGGGCCAATGTGTTTTATTAGATTTGCTATTTAAGGTGGATCCTTCTGACGAAGAATTGCTCAATATGCAGAAGATTTGCTGTCAGTAAACAGTCACACACAAAGACAAGCAACACAATATGATGATGCAAGAAGACCTGGGGGGGGGGGGTGTTTCACAAAGACTAAGATTGACTAAAATCGCAATTTCAGTATGGTAGGCTGTTAATGCCACTGGTTGCTCTCAATATTCCTATAGCATTAATCTCTCAAAGGAAGTGCAAATCATATTTTCTATGGTGAAGGAAACAAAAATAAAATAAAATAAAATACTGAAAATTGCAATCACAATCAATACCCGATCCTTTGAGAGACTGACTGTGAGAGCAACCAGTGGCATCAACTGCCTGCCATAATTAACCCATTCGTGACAGGAATTATTTAAAGCCTAATTTGATTAGCTTTTATTCTTCAAATTGGCAACACCAACTTTTTTATTTTATTGCTACATTTTTCTTGTAAAACGTCATGTATCTGAAATGAATATAAATTGACAGAAATTATGATGAGCAGTCAAAAAGTTGCCAATTTGCAGGGGAAAACGGTGATTTTAAACCCTCTATCACATTGCCAATTTAAGGATTTTAATGCTTATTTTCCTTTAAAAATTTTCAGCATCAAGGAACGAATATTGACGCAACCAAAATGGGCACAGTTTGTGTAGAATTTTTTGCTCTTTCTGCTCATGTATTTGGTATGATTTTTAGGGCTTTGCATCAAAAGATATTAGGCCAAACCACAAAATGTGGACCTCTGTCACGAATGGGTTAAAGCCTAATTTGATCAGCTTTTATTCTTCAAATTGGCAACACCAACATTTTTATTTTATTGCTACATTTTTCTTATAAAACATCATGTATCTGAAATGAATATAAATTGACAGAAATTATGATAAGAAGTCAAAAAGTTGCCAATTTGCAGGGGAAAACAGTGATTTTAAACTTTCTATCACATTGCCAATTTAAGGATTTTAATGCTTATTTTCCTTTAAAAAATTTTCAGCATCAAACAACGAAAATTGACGCAACCAAAATGGGCACAGTTTGTATAGAATTTTTTGCTCTTTCTGCTCATGTATTTGGTATGATTTTTAGGGCTTTGCATCAAAAGATATTAGGCCAAACCACAAAATGTGGACCTCTGTCACGAATGGGTTAAGTGTGATTTCAGTCAATCTTAGTGTTTGTGAAACACCCCCCAGAAGTAAGTGCCCCAATACCGATGTCCCTGATATCAGTATCGACGGCTATTCCTGCCGGTTGATATCGGCTACATGCAATAGGGACAATCACACAACTTTGGAGTAATACTAATCTAACACAGATTCTGTCCCACTTACTTCGTTTGGCATTAGAATTTCGTAAGTGACCTCTCTGGACTGGTCACTGCTCGGGGTTGTCGTCGTATCGCTCGGCGAATCAAGCAAGATCGGTTTGTCCTCGTCTGCATGGGTGTCATCCATGGCGTCGCTCATCCTGGTCAACTACAAACAAAGTCTCTTTACTCCTTTCTCCCAATTCTGTGCTGTTCTCTTCAATCATGCACCGTCTAATATCTGTATATTACCAGTTTTTCGAAATTAGAGAGTATTACACGTTGTTTATTCCGCTATATTTCATTCTTGTGAGGTCCAGTCCTAGTATATCATAGCATTAATTTGCAGTTTGTCACATTTTTCTCACACTAAACAGTTTCACAGTATTCTCTTTGATAATGCTCTATCCAATGCCTAAATAGAGATATATTACTTTTTTAAAACGTAACTAGAGTGCTGAAGCTTGTTTAATCCATTAATGATCCATAAGCGCCCACTTCTGTATGGCACCGTTCAACAATATCTCATAATTTGGAGTCTTCGCATGTCGTTTCACGCTCTAATGCTGACAGTTTAGCAAATTCTCTTTGGTAATACTATTCGATGCTTTTTAATGACATTTTTCAAATGCACGAGACATGCAGCTTGTTTAATCCATTAATGATCCGCCGACGCTCGCTTCTGCAGCTCTGCCTAACAGTATCCGATCATCTGGAGTTGTCACTTGCTGTTTCACGCTCTAACTGCTGAAGTTTCCTGGAATATCCACATGGCGCGTCCAAATTCTCAAGGGAAACATGTACATCCACAAGTGTTATGGCTTTTGGGAGGTGACAGCAAAACAACTCATCCAAGGAATGGGTTGATCAATTATTCAATGTGAGATTAAAGGCGACAGGCATCAGCTTGGTGTGGATATCAGCAGAGCAACCTATCTAACCTTGGTTGGTCAAACATGGAAGTGCCCTTGCCTGTGAGTGTAGCTCTGCAGGATGAAAAGAGATATTGACAGACTGGGTTATTATGATAAACTAATACACTCTCAATCTAAAATGTTAAATCACCAATTAATCCATAGAGGTACAGTGTCACCTTTAGGAGACACTTTTGCAGTATCTGTTGGTCCAGAATGCTGGGCAGTACATATCATACATGAGCAGAAAGAGAAAAATTCACTGAAAAATTTGAGCCCATTCCCAATGCCGTATGGTGTGGCATTCTCGAATTAGAGCAGTTTAACTGTTACTAATCATTAAACTCTTTAAATTGGCAATGCAGTGAATAATACATAATCAAAATTTCCATGTTCAAATTGGCAATTTCTGATTATATTTTACAATGATATTTCCTTTTGGTTTATGTTATATCCATATTTACTTTTTTACAAGCTATGTACGCATGGAAAAAAAAAATTTATTGCCAATTTGAGGATTGAAGATGATTAATTTAGACCTCAAGAAAGCTCTGTACTGCTACGGGTTAAAAGGGCAGAGAGGTGAATACTTTTTCAAAATGGTAGACTAACATTTTTCACATGCTGGATTCAACATTATGAGTGGTGATGTAATATTTTATAGTGTTGAATCCAGCATGTTAAAAGTGTTAATCTACCATTTTGAAAATGCCTCTTCGGGCCTTTGAAATGGTGATTTGACATTGTAGTTTTTAAGGTGTATTTAAATTGGCTTCACATAACTATAATAAGAAAACAGAGAGTAGAATCTCAATTTGAACTTATAATTTTGAACCGACACAAAAGAACAAAATGAATACTTATATTAAAAGGACATACCTGTGATCACAAATACTTATGCTCAAGAACTTAAAGGGTAAGTCCACCCTAGAAGTTTCACTGTTTCAATAAAAGGAGATAAATTTGAACAGCGTTTTTAAAAAAAAAATGAGCAAAATCGGTCAAAGAACAAGAAAATCACGCTCATTTACATTTTCTAGCAAATTGGCAGCACTGATGTATGTTATGTAAAAAGCAATTCTTCAGAACATACATTGATTATAGGGGTTAGAAAATGTGTAAATTCCAAGAAAATTGAGAAAATGTGAAATTTCATGTACAAAGTGAATGGAGACCTGCTTGCATAAGATGTCATCAGTGTTGCCAATTTGCAGAGCCAAGAGTAGTTTACTAGAAAATGTAAATGAGTGTAATTTTCTTATTCTTTGACCGATTTTGCTCATTTCTTTTTTAAAATGCTGTTCAAAATTTTCTCCTTTTATTAAAACAGTGAAACTTCTAGGGTGGACTTACCCTTTAAAATGATCTCCATTTTCATTATGATTATTTCCATTCGCTCTCTCTCCCTCCCTCTCTCTCTCACTCTTTATCTCCCTCTATCTATATCTCTCTCCCCTCCACAAGTCAATAGTTATTCTGTTCTGCTTAATTCATCACCTACCTTTTCGATTTCCCCATCATAACCTCTATCTCCTTTTCAACCTTTATCTTTTTTTTTCCTTTCTTCTTCTCTCCTTATATCACTCTATCCTTCAATCTTTTCCTCTCTTTCTCTCTCTCTTTCTCTCTACCCTTTCCACATTCCATAAAAAGCAAAATTATCTCACCCTCTATTTCATCAAGACATTATACAGCCATATCCCTCTCTCTCTCTCTCTGTCCATCTCTCAACATTTTCTATGTTTCATAAAAAGCAAAATGATCAAACCCTCTATTTCACCAAGACCTCATACAGCCATATCTCTCTCCTTCAATCTCTTCCTCTCTCTCTCTCTCTCTGTCTACTTTTTTCACATTCCATAAAAAGCAAAATTAGCAAACCCTCTATTTCACCAAGATCTCATACAGCCACAAGAGAAATTGACTTGGTTTTCAGGCATGTTTCACTCAAGCAATTCTTATTTTTCTCTCTCTCCTCCTCTTCTACACTGCCGCTGATATCACAAAAATCATATATTCCGTGTTAACAATGGAAAGGAGAGAAACCAAGAGAAACCAAATTTTTCCTCTTTTCTCTCCGCCAAATGATCGTGCTTCCGACGGCAAGGCAAACAAATCAATAGCGCTCTCTTACTTGTTTTTGTACTTGATTGCGCTGCACTCCAAAAGGAAAATATTGCACAAAGATGTGAGATTTGGCAAAAATCAATGATGTCAGACCGTCGAGGAATGACGAAAGAGGGGCAAACCGGTAGATTTTGAAGACGGAGGGGAATCAATATTTTGTTTGTGGATGCCGGATCGGGTTTTGGCCATGGGAGGGTCATTAGGATGGGTTGCCATGGAAACGGGTTGGTGTAATTATTGAGGGAGTATTCTTCAAACAAATTGAGGGCGATGAAAGTGTTGGGTAATGACCATCTTGGCGTGATAATCTTGCTCCTGTTGAACAGTTGAATTTTATTTACTGAAGACACCCCATCAACCAGATGAATAAACGGCAGTTCTGGTGGCATCGCATCACTCATAGGCTTTCTAAATTAAAATATTATGCTATGAATGCAACAGTGTAAAATTGCAAGAGCGGAATTAACCCACTTGTGACAAAGTCCACAGTTTGTGGTTTAGCCCAATAACTCTTTTGAAGAACCCTAAAAACCCTAAGAAACACATGTGCAGAAAGAGCCAAAAAAAAATTACATATACAGTGATACACCAATTTTGTTTCTGTCAGTATATCTATCATCTTATGCTGGAACTTTTTAAAAAGAAAAATCAGCAATAATATTCTTAAATTTACAATGCAATGACAATTTCAAAATTACTGTTTATTCAAGCAAATTGGCAACTGTCGGACTTCTCAACTCACTTTCTGTCAATATGAACACAACAAAAAAAGTAACTCCCTCCTACTTCAAAATAGCATAACTTTTTAACAAAGAAGTTTTGAGCGAAATAATTTGTTAGGAGTGTACCTACACTTATTTACTAACTTCTGTGTGAAAATGAGATTGATCCGTCCAGTCATGCATGAGTGAGCACACACTAAAGGCAAAAATGTCACTTTTTAAAGTCACAAGGGTCATTTTTTATGCTGTATTAACAGTACATTTTAGCATTTCTTGGACTTTTAAAGTGTGCTCAATGAACCATGACATGATGATAACCTCTTATGTTTACACGACATGTGATGATACAATTTGGTAAAAATATCTGGAGTTATTTTTTTTTTCAATAAGCTGAATGGATTTTGCAATTTCAAATTCAGGAGGGCTGAATTTTTTTTAATATTTTGCTCACCCAAACATAAAAGTGAGAAAAGTGTCCGGATAGGTGTGAGGGGGTCAAGCGATGGATGATAACAAAAACACATTAATATGCACCAGAAACCGAATTCGCTAAAAATCTCATTGCACAGAATCCCCATAATGATCCTTGTGACTTTTGAAAAGTGACATTTTTGCCTTTAGCGTCTGCTCACTCATGCATGACTAAACAGATCAATTTCATTTTCACACAAAAGATAGTTAATAATTTTAGAAACACTCATGCCAAACTATTTTACTCAAAACTACTGCATTCAAAAGTAACGCTATTTTGAATTAGGGGGAGTTACTTTTTTTGTTGCATATATATTTATTACAGATACATGAGTTTCATGAAAGAAAAATTTAGCAATAAAAGAAAAAGTCTTGGGCTGCCAATTTGAAGGAAAAGGTGATCAAACTAAGCTTTAGATAAATTCCTGTCATGAATTAGTAAAATAAAAACATTTTAAAGTTTTGCTATCATTCACGCATTACAGCAAAACTAAGAATAATGAAGTTTCAATACAGACAAACTTGTTCAGGTCTGATGAAAAATTTTCCGAAGACTACATTCTGATCATTATAACACACACACAATTTATTATGCCATAAATGTTCAATGTCATTTTCATCATTAAACTTAATGTATCATTATGAGTTCTATAGTTGGTGATGCAGTGTAATATTGAGTCATGTGAAAGCACTGAATTATTATGGCAAAACTGAAACACAGATATGCACTTTTGAGATGCAAATTACACATAGAAAGACAAGTGTCCACTATTTTTAATGAACCTGTTAAACACGAAGTCCAAGATAACTTGGACTACTTGATAGACATAACTTGATAGACATTACCATTACCCCCCTCCCCCGTATGTTTGCTGGTGTTTGCTGGTGGTTTGCATGTTGGTGAATTGAATGACGTGTATCTATGTTTTCTACTACTTTACTTTAACCTTACCTTATTTGTTATGTGTATATTATAGGGAGCTACACCTTACAAGTTTTTCAACTTTTTTGTAGTTTCCTTTTCTTCAATCCTTTATGTTATGTATATATATGTATATTTTACACTGTAAATACTATTGTCATTTTTTTCATTTCATGATTGAGAGAAAGAATAAATCGAACTTGAACTTGACTAGGGTCTGTGTCTGGTACAGGTGAATGTGGGTTATCCAGCTGTTCATTATTTTTATGTATTCATAGTGCTAATTTATACTAGCAGCACATGGTTTGTTTGTTTTCTTTTATATATGGACTCCATTAATCTCAATACTGTATAACCAATCATCGTTATCTGCTAAGAATGAAAAGTAAAAATATAATTTCACTTTCAATTCAACTGAACTGATTTATATGCCCTGAATTTTCCATGTATCTTGTACCCATCAGCCAATATTTGAAGCATTACTTTTAAGTGTGGTTTTTACGGGGCTCGTGAACGATTTGCGAAGGATGCGAATGCCGAAAAAATGGCAAAGTCCAACATTCGCTTTTCATGCTCCAAAAGTTCGCAGAACATGCGCGGGGGTTCGGAAGCGTCGCCAATTGTTCATTTTTAGTTCGGCAAAATTTTTCAAAAGTTTGAAATTTTTGTGAACGGTTTCCACATCCCTCGAACAATAACTGACAGCGCTTCTGAACCTCCGCCCAAGTTTGGCGAATTTTCGAATCATACAATTTTTTCGATATTCGCATCCTTCCCAAAACGTTCACGTGCCCCTGAAAACCGTACTTTAGCAGTGAACATAATTCATTCCACAATATATTCTTGCCATGAATGTGATTACATCATATCATAAAGTCTTTATTTTCTCCTTTTTTTCTATCCATTACCCATTTTCTTTATCCCACCATCTATATTCTTTGAATAAGGTGTACCTATTGTTTTGTTATGAACGTAATGGTTTTAATGTCTCTGTATCAAATACTATTGTCTTTTTTGTCAAGATTGATTTTGATATTTATGCAAATTGTACTCAATTCAGCTGCATGGCTGGAATGTATGATGTATTTTTATACAATAAATGTGCTTTGAAAACTGAAAAGAAAAATAAACACTACAACAACAACAACTACTACTACTACTACTACTACTACTACTACTACTACTACTACTACTACTACTACTACTACTACTACTTCTACTACTACTACTACTACTACTACTACTACTACTGCTACTACTAAAACTACTTCTACTACTACTACTACTACTAATACTAATACTGCTACTACTAAAACTACTTCTACTACTACTACTACTACTACTACTATTACTACTACTACTACTACTACTACTGCTACTACTACTACTACTTCTAATAATAATAATAATACTAATCTGCTACTACTAATTCTGCTACTATTACTACTGCTACGACTGTTGGCTTTCAAGGGACATCATATTCACATCAACTCAATTCTGCCACAGAATATTCAGTTGATTCCAAATGAATCATAAACATACAGGTACATAAGAATGAAATTCAAACCATATGTATCTGCCTGGTTCATATTCACAGAGCTCAAAACACAAGCCTCCAGTCATAGCTGTTCTTGAATTACCCAAAACCTAGCGCAGCACCGAGTCCCGCATTGAAATAGAGAGCTTCATACATTCTTTACTGTACTAAAAAGTATTTGCCATCATTAAAACATTGGCTTTGCCTTGGCTGAGGCAGGAGGTGGGGGGGGGGGGGTTGCCATCTCACATCCCACTCATTCGAAATTTAAAAAAAAACATGAGGGATTGCCGCAGGGATTTTTTTTCACTTCGTATTTGGACAAGCCTTATTGTAATATTGTAATAATCCAATCAGTAGAGCAACAATTTGTAGTTAATGATGTTGTTCTATAATTCAATTATTTATTTATGCAATATATCCCAAAAGTGAGTTATGGAATATGGAATTTGCCACTGGAAATTGTCACAATACTTCTCATATCAACGTACATGTGTATGTTTTTGCTGGAAATACATTACACTATAATGGCTGAAGCTTTTCGCTATGTAAGTTACATATGTATTCATGAATGCATGCTTTTACCCAGTATCTGACATTTAATATTTCTATTTCTCTTTTTACTGGTCCTTCACTACCATTTTGTACTTTTTGTCAACTCTCATTTCTCTATGTTTTTTTCTGAGCACTGTCTAAATTTTAAATTTTGAAATGTGCATTGAAATAGCAGTAAAGGTAGTGATATTTACTCATTATTTTTATTCTTTAATGATATTTTGACATATGTTTAAAAATTATATTTCAAAATTGTAAAATAAAGCACTTGAGAAAGCTCGAAGGGCGAAAATTGGTGTAAATTTCAGTGTTTGCGAAGTTTCACTCAAAATTTTGTGAAATATATATACATGTATAACCAACAAAGGAATTAATTAGTGAGGGTTGAAGATTTGTCAATCTGTCGGTTAAGCAAATTTGGAGTCGCTGAAACCACTGGCCCGTCTCCATGGTCTAGTGGTTAAGGCATTGGCGTTCATAGCCAAAGGCCCGGGTTCGATTCTCGGCGGAGACATTTTTTCAACCTTTGCAAAATTTCCAAAACGGTAGGACAGCTCTGGGGAACTTTGATTCATGCTACGCTATTATTCTCTCAATTGATCTCACATATATATACACATATATCAAATATTCAAATAAAATAAGATGCAAACATGAATGACAATACAATTCTGTTTAAATGTTTCCAGTGATCCTGCTGATTGGATATATTCATTGCATGATCAAAGAAATGTATTTGAGTGAACTGAAATTCAGAAAGTAATGTATGCACCAACAAGGCATTCATCATCCCTAATGGTGTGAATACCGGTCCTGAGTCATTCATGTCGTAGGGTTCCCCCGAACCAAACAAATCTGACTCAAGCACTGATATACCGGTAGAGCTATTTAGAGAATGACACGTTTGACCCCTTCTCTCTCTCGTTCCCTAACAAATCACACATGAAGGATTCTCCGCTTTGCGAAGGACTGAATCATCCGAGCAAAAGCAAAACTGACTACTCTACTTGTCGACTAATAACAGATTCTGAGCTAGCCTCCTACTAGTTTGCAGGCATAAACCCTGGTGTGTCGAAACACATTATGGAGGCCTGAGTAGGAGACTAAAGGGTTTCGTGTACTGCAGCTGCATACTAACACAGCTAGTAGGCAGTCTTGCTAGGCTTCTCTCAAGATGCAATGTATTTAAATAAAGTGTCAATTAGGGTCTGTGCCTGCAGACTAGCATCCATCCTCTTCAGCTTTTTACACTCTCTCTCTCTCTCTTCCTCCTTCACACTATCTTCTTCTTTGTTTACTTTATATCTCTTCTTCTGTTTTCAACCTTCTCTCCTTTCTTTTTATCACTTTTCCTCAAAGCTGCCCTCTTTTTTTTTCTCTCCACCTACTTTTCCATACTCTCATTCCCCCCTCCCCTCTCCTTTTTCTCTTTCATACATTCTTCTTCCTTCTGTCTTTCTCTTATTTCTTTCCTTGAATGTAGATTTCACCTAAATTCTCTCCCATCAAATAAATGAACAGCTCCTCTCACCTTCTCCTCCCAGCAGATCTTTTATCTTATCTCCTTCTCCGTTAGCTTCTTAGCCATGCACTTCCTATCACGCATCTTACGGTGCACTTCCTAGCAAAATGAATAGCTTGCAGCTAAATGAAGACCTCAGACAAAGCTTGAGTTGCGAGCTGGTTAAAGTTGAAGTGCAGACAAATATTTCACCTGTAATGAATAGAATGAATGGAGAAGAAGAGAAAAAATGGATTACTGAACTGGGGTTTTTTTTTCAATGGGATATGGGGGAGAAAAAAATAAGATTGATGGAAAAGCGAAGCACTACGATTCAAACTATGATCTTAGTGGGTACCTGGTAGGATTTATTCCTTGAATGCATGAAGCGCTACGGTTGCTCGAGCTAAAGCCAGGGTAATAATATTCTTGCAGGGCCCTCTGGGAGAACAGTACTTAGTATTGAAGAGGCTACCCTGGGTAAACAAGACATATTATTATTATTACAGTGCTTCTGAAAGAAGATTTCATTATGGTACAACTATATAGACACCATACGCAACCTACAATGGTCGAATAATTCAAGTGGAATGAAATAGTAACCCATGCCCAATGACACAAAATAGCATGTAACGTTTTGTATATATTAATTCTCTTTTTCCGTTTATTTTTATGATGTTTTAAAATGAAATTATTATTGGTGCAAGCCATGTATGTTTCTGTTTGTTTGTTTTGTTATATATTTGTTGTTGTTTTTTCAGCAGTAAGTGCTCTGATTTTTTTCTTTTCTACAAATGTATTTACATTTATGTGTGAAACTATACCATGCAAATGTAACAAATTTCCATTTTATTTTATGGAAAATAAATGAACTCTATGTATTTCTTTTCTTCCTTGCATCATATGACCTCATTATTCAAAACCTCAATGAAAATAATATAAATGGAAAAAACTGATGAGAACAGGGGGCACTTTTTAATTCAATGAATTGCCAAGAAGCCATATAAATCAAAACGAGACTGAAGAGAAATCTATATATGATGACCTTCTTATTCTAGAACAAGAAAGGTTAAGAGAGCGGATTTTACAAGGGTGGATTTTACAAGGGTGGGAGGAAGATAGATGAAGAGATGGAGGGAAAAAAAAGAAGAAAAGATGCTAAGAAAAGAATCTTAAAGCAGGGCAGAGGAAATTGAAGTGCTCGCAACGACGACAGGCAGACCTTGCCGACGAAGTGAGTGATTGAGGGGGATTGGGCAAGGGCGGGCCTGTAATTGTGATATCTTCATTTACGAGGCTCCACGGAGGTGGTTGGGACGAGGGATTATTTCATTTAAGAAAGAAGGTCGTCGGAAGGTGGACTGGTGAGGCAACGTGGACAAAATATGGCATCGTCAAGATGTCTTATTCCTTTCTCCATCATGGGATGCGGAGTAACTTTGACTTGAAGGATAATCAAGGCGGTATGGTTTGATGACTAGCACGATCTCAGACAGCTTGGAGACACGGTACAAGAATATCGAAGGACAAACTGCATTTATTGCTGCTGTGACATTGACTGGTTTTCCACTTCTTTAACCCATTCGTGACAGGAATTATTTAAAGCCTTATCTGATCAGCTTTTATTCTTCAAATTGGCAACACCAACATTTTTATTTTATTGCTACATTTTTCTTACAAAACGTCATGTATCTGAAATGAATATAAATAGACAGAAATTATGAGAAGTCAAAAAGTTGCCAATTTGCAGGGGAAAATGGTGATTTTAAACTTTCTATCACATTGCCAATTTAAGGATTTTAATGCTTATTTTCCTTTAAAAAATTTCAGCATCAAACAATGAATATTGACGCAACCAAAATGGGCACAGTTTGTATAGAATTTTTTTGCTCTTTCTGCTCATGTATTTGGTATGAATTTTAGGGCTTTGCATCAAAAGATATTAGGCCAAACCACAAAATGTGGACCTCTGTCACGAATGGGTTAAACCTACTTTTAATGAAGAATCTGTCCACAGTGTCTTAACCTGTTGAACACGATTTGAGTTTGGTATAAAACCCATTTTCCACAGATGCCAGCCAGCGTTACCTTGGGCCTAGTATTCAATGGCTTAAGAATGAGTAACTAATCTAAATAGAAAAGAGTTTGGAGATATTTTTCAATAAGGTGCGTAAACTAAGATTTATGCATGATCAGTATTAGCAAAGAAAGGGTATTATTGTAGCTTCAAAGAAGTATACAGATATCGATAAAGTCTTGTGCAAAATGAGCATATAATTTGGGATCGAAGGGCTATTTCTTCTTTTTTTAACAAGATGTGGGGAAAATTTTTGATATTGATGGACAACTGGGCAACCTGGTTTGATGACTATCATGATCTCAGACAGCTTAGGGTCATGGACATTGGAGGTCCGCATTTTGTGATGTGATTTACAGACTATGCGGCACGACATTTGGAGGGCACTATTCAGAAATATGTGCGGGGTGATTCCTCGCAATCATTTTGATCACAAATTAATGAACTGTACCCTAAAAATCAGACATTCTTATTCCCACAGTGTCAAATTGACTCGGAAACGGCGTCAGCTGGGAGTCAACTCTATTCCGAGTTAAAGTGATTCATTTTCCTAGTTACTTTGACTCGGAATTGAGTCGATTATCAGCTAATGCCACACCATTCCGAGTTAAATTAATTCAGAATCCGATTCACTTCAACTCGAAATAGAGTTGATTCCCAGCTGATGCCATTTCTGAGTCAATTTGACACCATAGAAATAAGAGTGTAAAAATGTTGAAATATCTGATGAAAATCAAGACTTCAAAATAAACCCCACAATACCTTCCTAGACGTGCGAGAACAGACTTCAGAAACATAGTTGCCATATGAACTAAACAAAACCTCGGTCTACATAGGCAATCTTCTGACTTTCTGAAACATGGCAAAAACATATGCACATCTCCAGACAAAGTAACGTAAATCTCAATAAGTAGCACGCTCTGTCCGTCCTTGCTCGTAATGATTTTATGAACCTGAATATGAGTATAAAAATTATATAATTTTTTTTTCTTTCTTGATGGGACAACGCCAAACTTTTAAGGACAGTCATATCGGGAAATTTAATGATTAGCACAAATTCAGACAACTTAGAACCTGACTGGAAGTCATCTGCCTCTATTGCAATATTATTAACATGGCTTTCGTTCAGTTATCCAAATCAAAGAAAAGTCGGTAGATCTTACAAGCACATATCAGCTTATAAGAGGAAATGAAATGAGGGGTTTTCTTGCAAAAATATGAATATGCAAATACAAAAACTTGAAGAATGTGACATTGACAAAACTATGACAAAATAATTCATATGTTCTGGACAATATAGTAAAAAAAAAAATCATTCATGATTATGATTTATAATGCGTCACTCTACTCTGTAGAGTGCTCTAGGCACAGCGTAAGATAAAGAAGAGAAAGTAGAGAGTAGAAATACAAAAGAAGATATAATAATCAATAGGAAGCATTAAACAAGTAAGTTTTCAGACTGCTTTTGAAGCTGAATATCTGAAGTTCATGTGAAGAAAAGACAATTTTACACTCATTTGTGGTTTGTAAAAATTGATTTATTATAAACTTTCACTTTTATAGAAATCAAGACAAAATATACCTCCTTCACTAATAACCTGATTCTTTTCAAAAGACTTTTCTATCATTCAGCTTTAGTTTCAATAAGCAGGATCCATGTTACAAAAATCTCACTTTAAATTGGAAGGCCTATACTGTGAAAAATATCTTACCTAACTTACGAAACTTGCGGAAGAGCTCAACATAGAATAATATTCCATATATACTCACTACTGTAACATGATTCCTTTAGTGATAACAGGCACTTTTTAAGCTCTGAAGTATATAGGTTTCCATTGGTAAAAGGTCCACTGAACACTAAGGTAGATAAGCTAGAGTTTCAGTCATGCGATTATAATGTGCAAGAAACTGTTCCACAGCAACTGGGAGAGTTTGACCAGTTGTACATAGACACATGTGTCTAGTACGAGATTTTGGGATTATTGAATTGATGAGATTTCCACACAAGTTTGAAACAAAAACCTATTTTTATTATACATGCAGTTCATTCACAAAAAAAATAAACAGTGTCCAGTGTCATCCAACTCACAATATGTATATGCCTATTTCTATTTTCATGAAGAAAGGCCAGTCTTTTCTATATTTGTTTTCATTCATCATTCTTTCCTAGTTTGGAAGTAATCATCGTTCAAAAGCGAAAGATATGTATTGTAATTTTAGCAAAACTGCTTACGGCATATGAGGCGTTAGAAACATATCAACATCTTTTTACGTCTTCTCCTCTATTATTCTCTTTTCTCTCACACATTCAAGTCAAGGCCTTTAATAGAATGTTCATGTATAAGCCTTGACGTAATGTTCTCTAATCTCGGTTTCTGTTACTAATTTCGTATCCCTCTTTGAAGATAAGTGATTTATAATGACAAATAGCTGCTGTAAAAATATCAAGTTGTCCATTAGCAATACACTTGAGGTTCTTCTTCTTCTTCTTCCTCGTGCTTCTTCTTCTTCTTCTTCTTCTTCTTCTTCATCTTCTTCTTCTTCTTCTTCTCCTTCTTCTTCTCCTCCTCCTCCTCCTTTTCTCTCCCTTTTTTCTCCTTCTTCTTCTCCTTCTATTTTGTCTTCTTCTTTTTCTCATTTTTCTATTGTCTTCTTCTTCTTCTTTCTTCTTCTTCTTCTTCTTCTTCTTCTTCTCCATTTTCTCCACCTTCTCCATCTACTCCATCTTCTCTATTTTTTTCTTTTTCTCACTTTTCTTCTCCTTCTCCCTCTCTCTCTCCTTCTTCTTCTCTCTTTTTCTTCATGTCTCTCCCTTGCCTTCTAAAGTTCAACACAAAGTCAGGGCTATTTTTCAGCTGAAAGTTTGAAAATCATTATAGGACAGCTTATATTCAAATTGTTTGAGAACCTCTCTAATTTCTTCCTTATTAGGATCCAGTTAATGAGAGTACAGGGACTCATTACCTATGAACATGACTACCTTGCTGCAAGATGTCGGATGATTCTTGTAGAACCAGGAGCTTTTACAACCTGAATATTTCACATTTACAATAGCAATTTTATACATTAAAAAAACTTTCCAGATTTGCACTAATTCGGTGCTGTACAGTGTACTCCTATCAATATGCAAGAAGAAAGTTAACAAATCTTTCAACTTGTAGAATCAAGAAAAGCTGCATTAGAGACAGATGCTTATGTATGGCATGAAAAGAAAAGTGATATATGTCTTGTCTGGACTTGTCTGGATTCAAAATATCAAGTAAAGTGATTGTTGATATTATATAAAAACTTTATGTACATCACTTTAGTAACTGCTACTGCCACAAAATGAACAAACATCTTGGAACAAGTTCCTCTGAAATTACATTAATTATCTATATCTAGATCATATGCATATCACACTTCCAATGAAAGAAGAACAAACTTCTCATTATTTCAACTTCTGGGAAACCCCTTCACTATCAAAAGGGCTTACACACATTACATTTCCCAAAGAATAGAAAACCCCTTCACTATCAAAAGGGCTTACACACATTACATTTCCCAAAGAATAGAAAACCCCTTCAATATCAAAACGGCTTACATACATGACATTTCCCAAAGAATAGAAAACCCCTTCAATATCAAAAGGGCTTACACACATTACATTTCCCAAAGAATAGAAAACCCCTTCAATATCAAAAGGGCTTACACACATTACATTTCCCAAAGAATAGAAAACCCCTTCAATATCAAAAGGGCTTGCACACATTACGTTTCCCAAGTATGGAAAACCCCTTCAATATCAAAAGGGCTTACACACATTACATTTCCCAAAGAATAGAAAACCCCTTCACTATCAAAAAGGCTTAGACACATGATATATTCCAAGCATTTGAGATCATCTCGCTGCAACATTTGCTCTCTCCACCAAATGGCTTTCATCTTTTACAAATGGCCAATTACCCCATGAATGAACTATACCATTAAAGGCATTTCTATCGAGATGAAATTATATGTAATAAAGAGGATGAGCAGTTTAGCTATTACAAGGTGCCCTATTGCTAACGTGGGTGTCCATGGGGGGACACACAGGGGGACGTTTACCCCCTTAAATTTATATGGGTGGAGTTGTGTCCCCTTCCCCCCTCCCAATTTTCCCTACGTTCAGACTGTTATCCCATGGGAGGAGACAGTCTCCAGAGATCTATCTTTTTTACCACCGACCGTCCACACCTGCATCGACTGTCTCCAAGCCACGGAGACAATCGTTGCAGATCGTGTACGGCGCGACCGGGCCACCACATTTCACGCATGCGCACATTCCGTGAAAACAGCTGTGCGCTATCAATTACACCATAAGGCATGATTTTTGTCTTCGAACCCCTCAGCTGTCGAGGGAGAGGGGAGAGAGTTCTCCGCGACCGTTCAGACTATCAGATTGGAGGAGAATTCTCCGAGGTACAGGGAATTCTCCTCCCCTCAGATAATAGTGTGAACATAGGGATTATGTGACCTCCCCAAAATTTCAAGCTGAGGACTTTTTTATTTTATTTCTGTACGGGGTGTATGTCCCCCCTCCCCATTCTTTTTAAGTGTTTATGTGTCCCTTGACACACACACAAAAAGTCAAGCTCTCTCAAAAAAAAACACATTTTTTTTCTTGAGTGTCCCCCCCCCCCCAAAAAAAAAGAAAAAAACCCCAGATTGACGCCCATCGGCTAACATAACAATTTAACAAAGGGGACCGCTGTCAAATGCTGTAAGACAAATGATCCATGCATGATGTATCACTTGCACAAAGCAGTAATAGCCTGTCGGCTCATTAGTTTAACAGTGGCTTACATGACATATCATACACCTGCTCTCATACGCTGAAAGGTTATGTGCAGTTCTGGGCCCTGTTTTATAAAACTTGTTACCCGTAACAACTGCCACATTTCTATGACAAATTTGCTCTCAACCAATGAGATGCAAAGATATTAGTAGCTTATAACAGTAACTTGCAACTTGTTTAATATTGATAACAAGTTTTATGAAACGGGGCCCTGGTAGGCCCTCGAAAACTATTTGTCAGATCTGCTTGCTTTTAGCTGATCAGTAGCAAGATACAAGCAAATACTATTGAAGATGCTGTGAAGTTTTTTATTCCTCAAGTTCACTGCTAAACAAACTAGATGCTGTTAACCCCACAGTGTTGTTTTTTATACGTAATAAATGAATGGTGCAGCAAAAAAAAAAAAGCCCAGTCAAAAATTAAGATTTGTTTGTTTGTTTTTTGTCTCCTGGCAGCAAAATGGTCTGAACCTATCAAATTCTTATAAAGTTTAATACAACATCAAAATATGGTGTCACCAGTTCATCTGTCCCAACTTTTTAGAAAAAATTTCTTATAATTTGAGCGTGAACTTATTATTGATGCATTAATGCGCATCTCATTATCATACTTGATGCAGTTTACCTCGCCACATTTCAACACTAAAATGAAGTGGCGTGATGCCAGTGGATATCTCACTGAGCCTTCACATGTAATACTTCTTCGTCTATTGATTTACTATGCTTGTCTTAATCCTTTTCTCTTCAGGCGGGATTGAGTGTAAAGTGCTAATGAAATCACTGTCTGGCCTGGTTTGAAAGCCAGTCGAGCGGAGGGAAAATTGGAAGGGTATGAGAATCCAATGAATCTAACTTTTCTTCCACTAGCGACGTCGGTGTTTGTGACATGGTAATTTTCAAGGTGAAAATGACAGGAAAATACTAATGTTGTCCCCAGGCAGTGAAACAGAAAGCCAGAGAAATATGGGTGCTGCTCGCTTGCTTGCATTAAGAATTGAAGCAATGATCCGAATTACTTTCTCTCTCTCTCTCTCTCTCTCTCTCTCTCTCACTCTCTCACTCTCTCACTCTTAATGCTGGAAGTCTAAAGCAAGAAGAATGAAGAAGTGAGTGGCTTTGATGGAATAATAAATTCTATAGATGACTTCCAATCTTGTTTCATCTTCCAACCCCCTCTCTCTCTCTCTCTCTCTTTCCCTCTCCCTCTCTCTATTTCTCTTTCCCCTCTCTCTCTCTCTCTCCCTTTCTTGCTCCTTTGCTTTCTCTTTTCTCTTGCCCTTTCTCTCTTGCTCATTCTTTTTATTCCTTTCTTTCCCTCTTTTTCCTGCCTCTCTCTATCTTTCACATACTCTCTCTCTATCCTCTATTTCTTTCCCTCGCCCTCTCTCCGGTTCCATGACATTTGCTCCGGCGACATTTGCTCCACCGACAACTGCTCCGAAAATGACGACAAGTGCTCCGCGACAAGTGCACCGCGACATATGCTCCACCGACATATGCTCCGCCGACATTTGCTCCGCCGACAAGTGCTCCGCCGACAATTGCTCCGCCGACAATTGCTCCGCCGACATTTGCTCCGCCGACATTTGCTCCGCCAACATATGCTCCGCCGACATTTGCTCCGCTGACATTTGCTCTGGCGACATTTGCTCCGCCGACATATATCCTCCAAAACGACATTTGCTCCGCTGAATTATGCTCCAAAACGACATTATATAACGTATAAAGTTATTGTCAGTTTATGATTGTAATTTGTTTGCTATGGTTGTACATATTGATGTCACCGAAAGAAAAGAATAACAGAATATTTCAAAACAAAACAAAAAAAAAACTTTAAAGGGGTGGTTGTTGCTATGTGTCGGCGGAGCAAATGTCGTCATTTTGGAGCATATGTCAGCGGAGCAAATGTCGTTTTGGAGGATATATGTCGGCGGAGCATATGTCGGCGGAGCAAATGTCGCCGGAGCAAATGTCGTCGTTTCGGAGCAAATGTCGGCGGAGCAAATGTCGGCGGAGCATATGTCGGCGGAGCATATGTCGGCGGAGCAAATGTCGGCGGAGCAAATGTCGGCGGAGCAAATGTCAGCGGAGCAACTGTCGGCGGAGCAATTGTCGGCGGAGCAAATGTCGGCGGAGCAAATGTCGTGTCACCCCTCTCTCCACTACTCTCTCTCTCTCTACTACTCTCTCCCTCTCTCTTGCTCTTTAGCTTTTTCTCTTTCTCATTCTATGCTTTCCTTTCTCTTTCCATCTCATGGTTTTTTTTTTTCTCTCTCTCCCCTTCATTATTTTTTTATTCTCTGGGGCATGAAGTATGTCATAACTCATTCAATTTTTTAAGAAAAGAAGAAGAAGAAAATTTCATGCATTAACTTTGGCCACAGTAAACAAATTCAAAATTCCACATTCTAAAATTCTACCATAATCTTTCCACCCAAAAATATCTTCCATGCTCTTAGCTCGTCTCAGCAAGATTTTTCTCTCTTCCCACACAAAAAATAAAAGTAAAGTGGGTATCAATACCTCCTCTAACTGTCAAGTTGGCAATAGAATAAATCGGTTAGCTACTGAACCCGCTTTTTCAATTCCCGCGGCACTCCTTGTTAAAACCTTTCCCCCTTTTCTCTTAACCTCATTTTGGTCCTTGCCCTTAACAAGTTGGGTCCTTATCCCTACTTTTTTTTACTTTTTGCCAATAACCTCTATTATGGTACTCCTCTTTTTTGATCTCCCAACCATATTTCTGTTTTTCAATTTTTCTGTTTTGGTCATTAATCTTTTTTCCTTCTTTTCTTATCATTATTCTCCTTTTCCCTTCCTTCTGTTTCTCCTGGTGCCCTCTTTCTTATGTCTCCTCTATGAAGCTCTCTTCCAAACATATTCTTCTATTTATATTCCTTATGTATTTTAGCTTTCTCTCCACTGGCATACTAATTGGGGGGGGGGGTGGGCTTGCCCCCCAAATAAAATTCAAACATGATTTATCTTTAATTTGATAACAGTGATTTACGAATGTTGCTGAAATGACATGATTTTCCAGGTTTTTTCCTCACATTTTCGTAACTTATACTTTTCTCCCACCCCAACCCCCCCCCCTCCCAAGTTTTTGCTCATCATGCCTCTGTCTGTCTGTCTGTCTCTCTCTCTCTCCCTTCTCCAGCAATGGTTGGGGCCCTTTCCATTCTTCAACATCTTCATATTCATTTCTCTTGTCTTACCCTGGAATTACTCTCCGTCCCCCCCCCCCCACTTTTTTTTCCATCTTCATCCCAGTTCTGCATCTTTTCTCTCCTGTTGTGTCTCATGCACTCTCTCCCCTTTCTCTTCTTTACTTCTTCTTTACTCTCTCTCTCTATTCCAAACATATTTTTCCTCCCATTTCTAAGCTAGTAACTTCTTTTGCACTTCTCTCTTTTCTATGGTGGCCCTGAAGTACGCTCAACAACAGGTGATGTGCGACGTGAATTTCGCATACCAGGTCCTGAACTTCGCATCCGAGGTCATGAAATTCATGACCCGTGGCGCAAACTTTGCATCCCAAGTCGTGAAATTCACGACCCACGGTGCAAAATTCAGGACTGGGATGCAAATTTCGCGCCACGGGTCCTGAGTTTCGCACAGTGGGTCGTGAATTTCATGACTTGGGTTGCAAAGTTTGCGCCACGGGTCCTGAATTTTGCACCGCGGGTTGTGAATTTCACGACTTGGGATGCAAAGTTCAGGACCTGGGATGCGAAATTCACATCACGCATGACCTGTTGTCGAGCGTACTTCAGGGCCACCATACTTTTCCATATCCGTACTGTACATGTAGCTCTGCATCTTTCTCTCCTGTTATGTCTCATGCACTCTCTCTTCTTTCTTTACTTCACTTCTTTTCTCTCTTCCAAATATATTTTTCCTCCCAGATCAAAGTTAGTAACTTCTTTTCTCTTCCATATCCTCACTATAATTCTGCATCTGTCTTTCCTGTTGTGTCTCAAGCACTCTCTCCTCTTTCTCTACTTTACTTCCTCTTTTCTCTCTTCCAAACATATTTTTCCTCGCAGATCAAAGCCAGTAACTTTTTTTCTTTTCCATATCCCAACGATAGCTCTGCATCTTTCTCTCCTGCCGCATCTCATGCACCCCCCTCCCCTTTGTTTTCTTTCCTCTCTTCCCAAAATTTGTGTTTGTTTTCTCCTTCAACTGATACGGTAACCTCTCTTTTCCATCTCTCTTATCTATTTCTCCCTAGCTCTGCATTGTTGTTTTTTTTTTTCTCCTGTTTCAGCAGAAGACCCCTCTCCCCTTCCACTTCTTTTTCCACTAACTCTTTTTCCTTCCACAATAAAGGCTGTATTAAACTTCTCTTGCCTTGCTCTCCTTTCAGCCTCTTCAGTAGCTTTTGCCTCTTTCTTCTCTTATCTTGACCAATGCCCTCTCGCTTTTCTCTCATTTTCTGTCGATGGCTTTCCTAGAATCTCGGTCACATGCATGATGCATTCCCGGTATCTGTCGGCCTTTTTCAACATTGAAGGAAGGCTCTATTTCACCAAGGAGGTACCAAGTAGCACTATATAGTAGTCGACTTGATTTCACTTCCTGTCTTCCAATATGTCTGAAGGCTCACTGATAAACCATGTTTGAAAAAAAAATGTGGCGATTATTTCATACACAAAAATAAATGGCACCGGGGAATAAGTGACAACGCAAAGAAACTACATGTATTCCTTACCCGTGTGTATGTCATAAGATACCGGAAAGTGTTTGAGTTTGTTGCTTCAAATGTAAACATGCCTTTACAGTACTTTACCATGTATTTATAGGACATATAGGACATACAAGTTACCTATAATACTTTTTTTATCTCTCTAATATTCCCTTCTGTTTATTAGTTTTCTACATTTTCTTTGCAATCATTTTGATTCAGTTCCAAATTCAAATTCAATTTCGACATGCAGGGTATAGTGTGATAATGGTATTACCTGTGTTTTTCATAGATTTTTGGTTTAGTACTGATATAGAATGTTCATTTAATTAATTTCATTTCTGTTAACTTTACCATTTATCATACAAATAGTTATATTCATTTGTTTTGCTATTTACTATACATGTGCACTCCATCCTAAACTTTCATTGAATAATCAAATGTACAATGAATACCAATCTCCCATTCACTTCAACCACTGAGGGTCACCTTATCAAAAGGTCACTAGATGCCATATGGCTGCATAATTAAAGCACTGCTTACAATGGGCAGAAGACATCCTTAATTAGAGAGATGGAACTTCCTTACTTTAAAGTAGTGAGGATAAATATGAGGAAAATGGAACAGATGAATAAATCTATTCAAAGTCATTCCCAACCCACAGTGTAATTAACCTTTAGACTACTGAACTGAATTCCAACATCTTCACTTCACGGGCTTAATACTGCAGCTATCCATTTCCTGTTTAATGTATAGGGAAGTCCATAATTGCCTTTTGCAAAACCCAGCAATAAAATTTTATCAGTTAATGGCATTCTCCAATAAATGACCAAATGGTTCAATTCTGATCGAATAATGACGATCCGAATTCATCCTGGTTTTAGAAGGATTATGAGACGAAGGACATGGAAAAGGCTGTTTGTTTCCAAGCATTCGCTTAGCTCCCTGATCGAAATTAGAGCACTGGCCACTCGCGGAACGGCAATCTCCAAGGGCAACGAATTCATGAGATCGTCTACGAGAGGGAACGCGGCGATAAAAGAAGCGAGACCGGTGGTTAATAACGAGGGTGAAGTGGGTAAGATGCAGATCAAGTCCCTACCTTGGCCCCAGCCTTGAGCTTTAAAAAAGGGCAGAATACAGAATTACTCGGCTGTTTCTGGTATGAGTCTGTCTTTCCATCAGTGATGCTTTCATGCTGCTGAATCATTTCTTATTAAAGGCATCCGGTAATTTTGTGGAGGCTTGATTTAATGGATTGATGAATTTTGATGTCTGTGTTGTATAAAGATGTTTAGAAGGATAAATAAACAGCCAGGAATATAAAGGCTTTAAAATACATGTATAAGATGTTATCATCCAGCTATCTATCACTGAAGTCTGCCATTTATAAAAACCAACCTGGATATGCTTCTGTTTAACACTGTAGTCTAAGGGGTAAAAAGCATCTGTATAATTATCCAGTCACTTGAATATTTTCACTCTTTGTGAAGCACAAGATGATGCCTTTGAAGTGCATTTTCCAGGGCTTCATATTTACATTATAATACAGCATGTAGGGCCATGCAGCTCAGATTTTTAAAAGTTACTCAGTGGTTTTAAGTCACAAGAAAGCTCTTTGATTATTCAATGTCATTGCTACTCCCTCATTCATCAGAAGCATCTTGTTCTTAAGGATATCTATACTACTGACATACTAAATCTAATGGCGTGATTTGTATAAATTTGCTATGCTGTTACACACTTATCTAAGATTAAATTTTTCATTTCTTAGTCCCAACATGTACAAATATCTGTAGGTGATTCCAATCCCAGTGTTGTATATACCTATGTACGCTAATAAGAGAGAGACTTCAGTATAATTCTGGTGTTCCGAACAATAATTCATAATTTCCAAGAACTACCTGAATACAAATTCATTTTAACTCCTCTGCAGGTTTTTTCTGCATACAGTGGGTTCACAAGCCATGAATATTATCTTTAACATTATACATTTGAAATACAAACTTCATCTCAAAAACAGTTTCAACCTAGATACCTTAGAGCACACTGCATTCATGAATTTGTCTTTCGGCTAAGAATGTTTGGAGAAACTTCAAGCACCATTTAGAACATGGGCGAAATCCAGATATAAAAGTCAAGAGGTATCATCAAGGATCTTTAGAGGGGATAAGAAGGAGGGTAGAGGGGGAAGAAGGGAGGGAGGGAGGAAGAGAGAGAGAGAGAGAGAGGGAGGGAGAGAGAAAGAGAGAGGGAGGGAGAGAAAGGGAGGGAGAGAGAGAAAGGGAGGGAGTGAGAGATAGAGGGAGAGAGTGAGATTTACGAAACAGACTGGAATAGAGGAGGGGAAAAGATGGTAGAATGAGACAGGCAAGGCCAAAAAAGTAAGGAGAATAAAAAGAAAGGGAGAGAGAAGAGAGAGAAATAAGAAGGAGGGAGGAGGGGAAGGAAGGGAAGGAGAGAGAGAGAGGGAGAGTGTGAGATAGGAAAACAGACTGGGATAGAGGAGGGGAAAAGATGGTAGAATGAGACAGGCAAGGACAAAAAGTGATGAGAATAAAAAGAGAGAAAGAGAGAAATAGAAGGAAGGATAATGAGGGAGGAGGGGAAAGGAAGTGAAGGAGAGAGAGAGAGAGAGAGAAAGGGAGAGAGAGTGAGATAGGAAAATAGACTGGAGAAGAAGAAGAGAAACGATGGTAGAATGAGACAGGCAAGGACAAAAAGTGAGGAGAATAAAAAGAAAGGAAGAGAGAAAGAGAGAAAGAGTAGTTAGAGGGTGTAGACAAGGGGGGTATAGAGAGGGGGGCAGAGTGAGAAATAAGATTAGATTTAGAGCAAGTCAGGCAGAGAGAACACATGAAACATGGGTAGCAAAAGAGATGAAAACAAATGGACAAAATACAAGGAACTAGAAAGTACAGAGCATGACAGTGGAAAGGAGAAAAGAAAGAAAGACTGAAAAACTATGAGAGAACACGGACACCATCAAGACACGAAGCAGTCTCAGGGTTCTGGGCCCCCTGTTTCATAAAACTTGTTATCAGTAACCACTGATAGAGGTGTTGTGGCTCAGTGGATAAGTCTCCGGACTTTGAACCACAAGGTCCATGGTTCAAATCCCTGCCACTGCCCTAGTGTCCTTTAGCAAGATATGAATCTACATTTGCCACATCTTTCGGATGGTGACGTTAAAGGTCGGTCCCAGACGTAAATAATCATATTTGATTGATACATGTCTGTAAAAACGTAATTCAACAACAACAACAACAACAACACTGCCCCCTTTCTATGACATATTTGCTCTCAGCCAATCAGATGCAAGGATTTCAGTAGCTTTAACAGTTACTGCAACTTGTTCTTGATAAGGAGTTTTATGAAGGGCCCTGGGGAAGCTCAATAAGAAGCTATAGCAAGGGGAAATTAAGAAGATTTCCGTCAAGTCATCTTTCAAACATCCACCACCAAAGTTCAAGATTAAATCTCTTGTTGGGCCTGAAGGTTGAAGTCTGCAGATTATCATCAGACCTTACATGCAACATGAATGCCATCTATTACACATGTAGATCAGAAAAATAACCTGATGGAGTCCAGGGGCAACAGTATGACTTCACACTCAAGTCAGTGTACCGATTCTAAATTTCCACAACTTATTTTTGGGAAGATTTGATTGCATCACTTTCTGGAAATTTGGTCAGCTTATTAACATCAAACCTGCCACACGAAACATAAAGGCCATCTCTTATGAATCAACAAAAGGACCTGACAGAGTCCAGTCGCAACAGTGTGACATAAAACATAAGTGGTTTTTACTTATTTGTAATCTTCTTGAACTGAAAAGTCTGGAACAGACTCGTGGGAGAGAAACGTGATGATCTCGGTCATGTCTTTGCCACATCATTCGCCAAAGGTCAAGATCAAATCTCTAGTTCGAACTGACGGCTGAAGCTCCGCTTTGCACATTATCAGATCTTGAATGCAAAGGAGGCAGAGAGACAAGGATTGAGAAAGAGAAACAAGGATAGAGGAAGAGAGACAAGGATAAAGACAGAGAGACAAGGATAGAGACAAAGAGAGAAGGACAGAGACAGAGATACAAGGACAGAGACAGAGAGACAAGGATAGAGATAGAGAGACAAGGACAGAGAGACAAAAATACAAAGACAGGAATGAGAACTGAGCAAACAATGAGCAAAGGAGGAAAAGTAGACTATGCTGAGCTGGAGAAATCATCCAATGTTCGATCAAGAAACCATCTCAGGACACCAGAGAAGAGATGATGACCTTGTAGGAGAGAAGCACACTGATTCCTGTCAAGTCATCTCACAAACACTCGCCAAAGGTCAAGATCAAATCTCTCGTTGGTCTGAAGTCTGAAGCAAGCGCATTATCCGCAGACATTACACAAGACCATAAATGCTATCTATCCTAGATCTGGAAGAAGGCGTGCTGATGACCTGAGGCACAAGTGTGACATTACATGCTGGCCAGTTTAACCACAATACAAAGATTTTACATCTTAGTTTCCTGGAAGTTGTTTAGACAATCAATTGCAGATACATCAATTGGGCACTTCTATTTACACTGTCTGGAAAAACAGATATGAAGAGTAATTTTCTGCAAATGAATGTTTAAGTGTTGACATGTCTGAAGATTGCATCCCACACACACAAACAAACAAACAAAAAACATATCCTGAAAAACCTGTCATGATTAAGTCCAATTCAGGCAGCATCTAATCCGTCAGCCCAAATGACATAGCACTCATTTTAGATGCTTTTTCCATTGGCCCCAACAAGTTCAAGCCTGAGATATTAGACCAGTCAACACAGTCAACAGAAAACAAATCAGAGTTTGAAGTTCTGTGTTTCCACTAGCCCCAGAAAAGCAAAGCTTGCATGGGAAAGGAATTAATAAGCACGAGCTACAGAGCATAATGTAGACATGTGTCCTTTACCTTATACAAGAAGTTCACTTATTGGCAAAATTATTGCAATATTTCATGAACTAGCCCCACTCTGCTTGGGATAACAGCTCTAGTTCATATCCCAAAATGCATCAATAAAATACCCAACTATCTTCATCACAAACTTGCTTGTGATAAAGCCATATTTTTTTTTGCTGCAATAGAATTAGCAGGTTACTTTTAACATTCGGACTAATGAAAGCTGGCCTTGACATGGAATCTTGTCTCCTTCAATTACTTGAAAGGTCATGTTTTATCTCCTCTACTGCTCCTCTCTATCCTACTAATCCAATTCTATGCAATCCCATTCTCTTCGCCTCGTTTGGACAAATCATCACCAGGCGCCATGAAAGATATCCAGACTTGGGGCCATGACAACATCTTGCAAATCATTCCTAGGAATAATTACAGCAGAGTCCACGTTAAAGATTTAGCAACTTTTGTATAGTTGTAACTGATGCACCATAAAGGCTTGTTCATATATGAAGTACCAAACCCCCGTGGTACACCCCATTGGGTTTGTTATTTTTTACATGTGAATGAATGGGATATGAGGTAGCAACAAAGAAAGCTGTGGCAAGAGCCACATTCCTTGCCCCCTTAGTGGCAAAATGGTGTGGACCAATCCACTTCTTAAGTTCATGCAAACGATGACATCACTAGTTTCGCAAGTTTAGGCAAACCTCTCTCTCTAATGACACATTATAAATGCGCATCTCATTATCATCAGTGAGGTGGTAATTAACAGAGATTAACAGAGAAAGAGAAAAAGAAAAAGATGGGGAAGGAAGGAAGGAGAGAGTTCAAAGAGTACACTCTTAACAATTCCAGGTCAGACTGACCAGGAAAAGAGTCCAATGGAGCCACACTCCATTCCGGGTCAACAATGACCCAGAATAAGCTCACATGTGACCCAGAAAAAATCAGATGTGACCCAAAAGCAAGTCTTCATGACCCTATTCCTGGTCATTTTTTGGACCCAGAATGGAGTGTGGCCCCAACAGACTCTTTTCCGGGTCAATATGACCCAGAATTTTTAGCTATAGTATTACCACTAGCATAGAATAGGCCCAGAAAATGCGCTGTCTTTGATTGCAAGTAATGAAGTAATATTTATGTCATTCTATAAGCCAGAAGTTCCAGACATCCAAGCTTGCCTCATCCTCTAAACCATTTCTCCAATTTCCCAAAGGCTGAAAACAATCTTCCTTAATCCGCACAGATCTGTTGATAATTTACCTCAAAACTCATGACACGGTGCCAAAGGTAATCTGACAATGCAGAGTTACATCCCTCTCTGATGCTGAAAGCTCCACTGTCTAATACCCCACTGAAAATCTGCTCTGTGTGAAAGGACAACGTGGTTGAACTACCGGGGAAACACACATTTAATATTTTCTGAAAAAGTCACCCTCGAAACATCCAGATTAAACACCACTAGTTCAACATTGAACTCTCGGGTGACACCCAGTTACAGTATGTTTGAAAGGTCATCGCGGTGAAACACAGAGAGAAATCCCAATTAAAAGGTCAAAGGATGCGGGAGCTCGTGCCCTGGGCTGCATGTGAGCATGCAAAAAACGGTTGTGCAATAATGTATTATCCCAGCTTCCTGTGAGATCGGTTTGGGCATTTTCGATCCTGTATGAAAGGACATTGGAAAAAAAAAACTCTTGGAGTTTCACTGGGAGATTCACCGTTGGACACTAATGAAAGTCTGTTTGAAAGGGGCATAAACCAATATAAATCCATATCTCTTGTTTGGTTTTTTTTTTTTTTTTTGCTTTTTTTAATAAAACTCCTGTTATGCTAAAACAACACTCTTTGGTTAAGGACAGGCCTTCACTCATACATTTTAATACAGCATTAAGGCACTCCTCTTTTCTCAACCACCAACTTTCAATTACAAGGAATATTTTCAAAAATGAACCCCCAAAACTCAATGACATGCTTGATTGTAAAATGGTAGTCTGAATCAATGGTACAGAGCTACATCCTTCTGTTGCTCAAAGACTCTAATCTCTACAAGCAATTCCTCTACTCCTCTTGATTTTTTTGGACACTCATTTTGCTAAACCAAGATTTCTGACTGGAAGGGATTTAAACCTAAAAAGAAAAACAAAATCATAACATGGTTTACTCCTGACACCATATATTCTTTTAATGTAAAGGCACAGTTATGTCCTTTGGCTGGTGGTGGTAGCCAATGTATAAATACGATTTCACCCCACTCCGAATTTCATGACCTGGTTGATTCCTGAAGTAGTCTCAGGACACAAAGTTGAAGCCTTCTGCAACTAAGATTTCTCAGTGTCTAAAAACAACATCTTCTCCCTTCTCTCCTTTTAAACACTGTTTATTAAAAGTCAAGATAAACCACCATTCTTAGCTTCAAGGGATCTTTAAATACGTAACCTGAAAATCCTATGACACGGTGTGAAAGCATGGAGTTATGTCCTTCTTCAGCTGAAAGTTGCTAATATCTGGAAAGAACAATTTCTCTACCCTCACAATCTTATGACATCATTCATCCCCACACACAGTTCAAGGGGGACAGAGCTGTAACAATTTAAGGCTTGTTCAAATATGACATGATAAACCCACATGACAAACCCCCACATTTTATTGTGTGTAGTAAGTGAATGTGATATGAGGCAGCAAAGAAAAAAGTCAAGGCAAGAAGCATATTCTGTGCCTCCCGGTGGCAAAAAGCTTTGGACCAATCAAATTCTTCAAAAAGTTAGTGCAAAATATGATGTCATGAGTTTGTCTGCCCTACTTTTGACAAAAATCTCTTATATGTGAGAGTTGACGCATTAACATAAGTGGCGTGGTTTGCCGTGGCATATCTGAATCGTGGGGGTTTGTCGTGGGGGAGGGGGATGTTGTGTCATATCTGAACAAGCCCTAAAACTTTAAAAAGAATCTCTCTACAGACTGCACTTCTCTTCTCAAACACTCTTATTCCTATCATGATTATCCAAAACCATCACTTACCACTCCAAGGCATCTTCTGATAAATTGAATACAGAAGGTTTACTATGAATGCAGTCGGGGGCATCACTTAACATCCCCTTTTTCTGCTGAAATTTTAGCATGTTTAAAAACCGTGTCTCCAAAGTCAAAATATTATGACATCATTTATCCAAAATGCTGCCCTTTGGCAGTGCATTGCAATAAATAAGAATTTGAAATGAATTTTTTTTAAAAATCACAAGACAAGATTTTTGTTCAATGTATAGTCCTGAAGCAATTTTTGGCCAAATGTATATAATCCTAGGATATGGAGTTACTTCCTTTTGCAGCTAGCAGTTGCTGATGTCTAAAAACAATGTCTCCACCCCTAATCTCCCTCCATTCACCCCGAGGGCTACGAACGTGCCAAAGCATAAGGGATGAATGCTTCTCATCTTAGCCCTAGAGATGCTATCGCCACGGCGACCGCATCAGACCTGGGGACGATCTGACGTGAACGAGACGCAAGCCAGAGAAAAACAAGGGTAGCCCGCGGGAGAAAAGCAATGGACAACAGAAGATCAAGAGGAGAGGATTTCAGATTGCGGTCAGAATGAGAAATGAGTCCATTCTGGTGTATGAAAATAATGAAAGGCCATAAATAAAATTTTACGCTATTCTCAGTATTTATTCCTATAGGCATTCTCTTACATTAAATGCTTCAGAAGCAGCCCACATTCTATTATATTTTTGGAAAAGCTTACTAGTTTCAAACAAAACAAAACTGACTTAAGCCCTGAAATCTTTAACCCCCTGCAGACCTGTAGGTGTTTTAACCCCAAATTTTTGAACTCAGAAACCTGTTGTTTCTTCTGGAAATCTACAAGGGGCTCATGAACAGGGAAGTTTAATCCTCTGACATATGCCCACAAGTCAAAATGAACAGAGAAATAACAATAATGATAATAATAATAGTTACGTATATACCACTTAATACTATGTTCCTAAGTGCTTTACATATAGTTATCAATTCCACAGTCATATGGCCGGGGGGGGGGGGGGGGGGGGGAGGTGTTTTGTAAAGCTGTTCGTAAAGTTACCCATGACTTTACGAATGACTTGAATATGAGGTACCAAATGGGATGCCCAAATTTTTTCCTGCCGTTTTAACAAAGTGTTACTGAATTTTCCCAAAAAAATATACTTTGCAATAAAAATGTTTGTAAACAATAGTCATGTTAATCTACATCTGCATATTTCACATTTAGCTGAAGCGATTTATGGTGATTGAGAATATTCCCATTTGGCTTGCCATATTCCAGTCGTTAGCAAAGTCATTCGTAACTTTACGAACAGCTTTATGAAACACCCCCCGGGTATCAATGAAAAACTGCACACATGCCAATCTAACCACAGTGGCATTAACATTCTGCATTAATATGAACTATCATAATAATTTTTTTTTTTTAAATTGCCTTGAGACATCTTAGTTTGAAAAGATGTTTGTACACTTAGTTTGCATCCTGTAAAAGAGCAAAATGTGTCATTTACACTGACATCAATGCAATTCCATGATGTTTTGCCTAACATATCTCTTAGCAGGATGAGAGTTCATCCATAAAATTTGGCCCGGAAGAAGAGCACACTAGGTAAAATATGAAAATAGCAATAACTCAAATTTGGTTGATATGTGACTTGCTTCCTTTTTGTCAAAGCATGGCAGCATTATATAGCCGACACTGTGGATATATATATTATCACTGTGAACATGACGGACAAAGAAAGCGGACAAAATAAACAACCCCTCATTCTACCCTTCTCAATGGTTCTGGTAGTCAAAAGAACATCCCTTCACTGCTATTGTCTAAAATATGTGAAACAGGTGTCACATGCATGTTCATCTGGAACTACATGATTAAACATGATAGCTGTGAAGGGATGTTCTTTTGACTACCAGAACCATTGTGAAGGGTAGAATGAGAGGTTGTTTATTTTGTCCGCATTCTTTGTCCGCCATGTTCATAGTGTATGCTCCATATGTACAATGATTATAACAGTGCTTGACAGTCCTCTATGACAAAAGTATGGATCTACTATAAAATTACTCAATATGAGAGTTCTGACAAATCTGTTATACTTACGTGAACTTAATTAATGAAAGGTACAGCCTTAAGGCTCATTCAAATATGAAGAATATATTGCATCATTGTCACTCATTTTGTACACCAAAAAATGTGCTTCAAAAAAACTGTGTGGTTTTCCTCCTCCTATGTGAACAAGCCTTTACTGTATCAACTGAAAATTTCGCGGTGGTTTATTTTCGCGAATTTCGCGAATCACTCACCAATCTCAAATTTAACAGCATGCGAAAATATCCGCACGTACATTTGCTTTACGGCGTCATCGGCACATTATATTGTTGCCATTGCCATGCACGTGCAGCAGTCCTTCTCTCCATGTGTAGCGTATAATAACACACAGAGAAAATCACCACAAGTTAGCTCTGTACATGGTCACCTCCAAAACCCCTATTAAGAAGCCCAATTCCGCTACCAAAAATGCGGAATTGGAGCCATTTTTCCAACGCGTGCGCGGCTTTTGTGGGGTGGTAAGAAAGAAAGTCGCCGAAAACGGGCTAGAAATCAAGAAATCAGGGGTTTTATGACGGCCTTTTTTTGGTTATTGCAAGCTACAAGTGTGATGGTATTGGTAAAAAATAATCAAGAAACAAATCCTCCGGATCTGTTGATACAGCTCTTTTATGTACAAATAAGTTTGCTGCAAGTCCTGCTCTTGTGCTCGCGAAATTAACAATTCGCTTTTCCGGGAATCTTTGATGTACAACAGTTTCACATCTGCAGTAGATCTCAGTTCCCATGAAAAATGCCGGTATATACAGACAAGCCCCCCCCCCCCCCCCCCAATATACACACACCCACCTTTCTCTCTCTCTCTCTCTCTCTCTCTCTCCACCTGACTGTCTCCCAGACTGTTTGCTGGTCATGTGCGTCTTTCCTGTCTCTTTCTCACTCTCAGTTTCTGCCTTTGTCTATCTACCTGTATTCTTTTCGTCTTTGTATCTCTCTCTCTCTCTCTCTCTCTCTCTATCTCTCTCTCTCTCTCTGTCACTTTAAATCTCTTTGTATTGTATGACTCTATTCCTATCAAGTTCTCTGCTCTTTTCTCTATTCATCTATTCTTATTGCTCTCCACCTCTCTATTGTCTTCCTTTCTTTATCTTTCTTTCTTTATCTCTTTTCCTAACTTTCTCACCCTTTTCTCTCTCTCTACGCCCCGTTTTCCTGTCCTCGGCCATCTGAAACACATTGTTCCACCTTATATTTTCCTCATCATCTGTCTTTTTCCTTTATACTTTTTCCACATCAATATACTGTATCATTTCCACAGCTACAATGTTGAGTTCATTCCTACATGTCAAATTTTTTTCTACAAGTCCTATTTTTTTTCTTTTCATTTCTACATACTTTTCTCTGCTTTTTTCTCCATTCATCTATTCTCTCTCAATCTCTATCCATCTATCTCACTCAAAGACTCTCTCTCTTCTTCCTCTGTATAATTACATTGTCTACAAACTTTCCTGTCTACTCTGTCTCCATACTAAATCCCAACTCTTTTTTTTTCTCAGGTATTTCTTGCTCTCCATCTCTGTCTCCATTTCTTCAATTGCCACTCTATCCTCCTACATGCAGCCTCCCCCTCACCCCCCCCCCCCCCCTCCCCAACCACCCCCACCTTGTTAAACATCCTGTTACAAATCCTCCTCCAAAGAATCTGCAGAAACCCCAAACTTCTTCCCCTTTGACATTCCCTTTCAATATTCGGATCACCTTAACAGCCGTCTTGGTTTTGCCCTCCCAGCTATGGACCTAACCCACTTACCAGCAGTGTCACTGTTCAAAGAAAGACCCATGCCATGCACTCCCGATAATTATCATTGTCAACATCTCGATTAACGAAGCCCCGTTTCCCAATTTGCACGGAGGCGTGTCGAGAATTACCGTGCTCTTAACCTCTCAATCTCCATTACTAGTGTAAGAGGAACAAGAGGTACAGTGAATTTGTTGGTGAACTTGCTTTGCTTTTAAACATATCATCTGTTCAGAGCCGGAAGGGCATTAACTCATATGATTTCATACAGACTTAATGCCTTTCTGGCTCCAAACAGATGGCAAACACTCTAAATTTCTTCAGCTTAAATGAAGGACAACTCCAAAATTTAACTAAAAATCTTAATCTACTGGATTTAGAAATTAATATCACTGATTACAAATTTCGAAATTATGGAGTTGTCTCTAATCATAATTGATTTAAATCTAAGAAATTTCCTCTTTCTGTTTTGCAGTCTCTGCCCCACTTAGTTTAATACTATACATTAAGCGAGTGTGAAACATTTTCTGCTTATCTTCTCTTTTCTTACTCATCCACAACTACTCTTTTCCAAGCTCTTAGCTTCACTATCATTTAAAAGTGATGGAAATCTAACTTGTATCGGTGTCAAGTGGCACTTGAGATAGACATTTTATGTTGCAATCTCAAATAACACGCTCTGATTTATAGCCTCAAAAAGGCGGCTTACCAACCTTTTAACGACAAACATTTTTGTTACTAATTAGCATGCATGAACATGCATCGCACATCGCACCACTACAACTTCTCCTCAGAAAAGATAGTATCCTAAGAAAAAATTCTGCCGCCAAATAAAAACAATGAGTAGTGCATATCAGGTATTAAACTCTCCGCTTAAAAGACACCACTGAGATATGCATGATGTAGCAAAAAGGAAACTGGAATTGAATCTGTTTGAATTTAGAGTTGTTTTTGGTGTTGTTGATTTCTGAAATTATGACTTGTAAGTGATGTCATGCCAAAAATTCAACTGCGATTCTAATGAACGTTATCAAACAAGGCAAAGAGATTTAGATTATTTTTAAAGAGGAAATGTAAGTGTGATTTGCACAAATAATACTGAGTTTCATTACAATCCTTGGAAATATGCCACCATAAAAACATCACTTCCAAGACCATATTATGGTTAAAAATAGCAAAGCTTAGAAATGCACTAGACATGTAATGGGTACCCTTTATGCAAACAACATACACAACATGAAAAAATTTGCAGATGATCTCGCTTCGACAAATTAGATAAAAGCCTTTTCACTTGTAATGTGACATCTTTGATATCAGCGACATATTTGATAACATTTGCGAAAATAACCTAAATTGGAAAAAGTCATAAGCATTTCTGATGGGCTGATACATTATATGCGATGCGTAGGCGATGCATTTGCTAAAAGGCAATCACAGCTTGAAATATTTAGAATCATCGGTTGAAAGTAGAAGGGCATTATCTCTGTGATGAACTAGAGGGTTAACGCCCGGTCAGCAGATATGAAATAGACTTTTAGCGTTCTTCTTTCTTTATAGTTTTCAACTTGATAACTGTGACAGGAAAACGAGTATGCCATTGTTCCATACTGATCCTAGCTGATAATTTGCTTTGTGCGAACCTTTAGCAGTACAGAATTTATGAGTTCTTATACCGTAGATATAATTTTTTCAATTTTCAGTTGAAGAAAGAATTATGTATGCACATACAAATCAGTCAAGAAATACAGATTTTATTCCAACCATATTGTGTGTGACATTCATACTGACTGGAGTTTTTTGCCTAGACAGAACCAGTGAGGTGCTTTTGTAATTGATCCTCATGAAATTGAGGCCGCCATCGATATCAAGCGAATCGCTCATGATGGCGGTCTCCTGCGTTCGCAAGTTCTGTTAATTGTAAAATACTAATTTTGCCATACTTTCTGTGTATTTTGAAATCAATTGTTTATGACTCATGTGGTTATTTATGTAATTATTTGTAATGAATGATTCTTTGTACTATGTTTAATATTAAACGCAGAAGTATAATTCAAACAAACAATGCTTACACCTGTATTTTCTTTATTTCATTTTTTTTTTTCAATTTGTTGTACAATGTAAATTTTCTATGCATTTGTAATTGCATCCATGTATTCAAATGTTTTTATTGTACCTTTTTAAGAAAATAAAATCATGACAGAAATTTGAACTTGAACTTAAAATTGAGCTGAACCTATGACCATGACAGCAACAATTCAGCAGTCCTATGTATGTGTAATTCCAGTCTATAATAACAGCCCTGCTGTACAACTAACCAGAGTTTTCATCCCTGCAAATTATACATACAATATAATCTCTGCAAAGATTATTTTTCTCCAAACCTTGGGACAGTAATGTAACCTTGTACAGTATCATAACCAATATTTAACATTGCTCATATATTGTACTTCTTATTTTGAATATAATCATCATCTCCACAGCATAATAATTGTTGGAATAACATTTCATTGTGCATACATTTAATCCATTTCTGCTCTTCAAAAACATGAAGCAATATCTCAACCTGTATCTTAGCACAAGTATATAAATATACATAAGATATCATGTTTTCTAGTTTTGTTTTATGTTTTTTGTAATTTGATGGTATTTCAAATGTTATACAGGACCCCCTGGGAAGAACAGTATTGTATTTACTGAAGGGGTGACCCTGTTAATCAAATCAAATCAAATCAAATCAAATCAAACATATTAATGTCATATGAACATTCATGATTCATGGTCATCTCTACCAAAGGTTGGTGAAAAAAGGGGGGGAGGTTCAATGAGTCATCCCCTTGATTATGCAGAGAAATGCTTCATCACCAAACCCCCTGGTATGTTACAGAATGGAAGCATATTGTACAGGCACATCACCTGGGGGGTGTTTCACAAAGACGAAGTCTGACTGAAATCACACTTAACTCTGGTAGGCCATTCATGCTACTGGTTTCTTTCACCATCTGTCTCTCAAATGATGTGTAAATCACGGTCATAAATCTGCAGAATCAACATTTTTCTAGTTCAATGATGAAGAAAACAAAAAATGTCAATTCTGCTCATTTGTTCCCATGATTTGCACATCCCTTGTGAGAGCGATGGTGAAAGCAAACAGTGGCGTGAATGGCCCGTCATAGTTTAGTGTGATTTGAGTCAATCTAAGTCTTTGTGAAACACCCCCCTTGTATCATTTCTAGGTAGAATGGGAGAGATCAACAGCTACATGTAGACTTTTTCCTTTCTTTCATTTTTCAGAGCTTTTCAAGAGTAAAACCAATGTGTGATGAAGATCGTGAATATGATGATGAATCACTTTACTTCATATTGTGCATTCAATGCATTTTAGATTTTATATATTTCTGTTTTAAAAATTTAAAGCAATTTCCCACCATATTTTGTTTGTCCTAATAACGTATTATTCACTGCACGATGCACAGTCCATTAACTTTCTGCCATACAGATGCTACTGATATTGCGACTGTGATACTAGAAGCTCAAGTTCAATTTTAGTTTAGTAATTAAATTCATCCCCAAATTCTTTGTAATACATGCTCCATCATTGCTATACATTCCATTCATTCAAGCACAGTAGGAACTGCCTTGTCCATAAAGATATTTTAAATCAATTAATTGATACAAGAAGTCTCTCTGTTTCATTCTTCTATTTAAAAAAAGCAGAATGAAATTCTGAAAAATTGATCAAGGCTAGCATGATAAAGACCTCAGCAACACAAAGATGCCATTATATTGCAGGTGGGTGGGTGGAGGGAGAGTGTAGCAAAACCAATATGTCAAATTGTAAGTACACAGCAATTGTTTCCATAATCATACTTTTTGAAGAAATGAATTGCATTTCTAAAACTGATAAGAAGGAGTATGAAAAGTATCATCGAAAATCCTGTTTTCCTTCCTTCACTTCTTCCTACATGTATAACATTAGTGGAGGTGTCATGGTGTAGTGGTTCTGTCACTTGACTCTTAATCAAAGGGTTGAGGGTTCGAATCCCGGCCTGGCACTAACGTCTTTTGGCAAGACATTAATCCACATTTGCCACTCTCCACCCAGGTGTATAAGTGGGTACCCGGTAGGAAGAAATTCCTGTTAGCGCCTTGCATGGCAGCTCCTTCAGCCGGGGTGATAATATTAACTTTGTAGAGCGCAGTAGAGTATATGCATGTAGTAGCTGCGCTATATAAATGGACCATATTATTATTATTATTATTATTAGATTATTCAAATATAAGGCTTTGTAGCATTATTGATAGTACAATATTCAAAACATGCACGTGTGTTTCCTACATCCTTGCCAAACACGAAAAGAATGTGTCATCCTCAAAAGTCGGGTTTCGATGAAACCGTGACATTAGCACCTCACGCCCAATGCATTTGAGAGATGCCAGATGGTCTACGGGTAGGTAAGGTGATGACAGGAAAGTGTCAGGTAGTGGGAGAAGAGATAATGAGAGTAAATTGCACCTCTCACCCCTCCCCCCTCACTCAATGCCCTTCCAGCCTCCCCACCCACCCTTCACCCCCCCTCCCCCTCTTTGACCAAGAGTGAAAACTGAGAACTGAATTCAGGAGTAATTCCAAGAGCAACCTCCAAAGATGTTTCAAAACTACAAAGATGACAAATTCGAACGTGTTCGAGAAATATTACTAATGCTGGGGAGGGTGGTGGGTTGCTGGCAGTATATTAATATCGTTACCCAGTGCCCCCACATGATTCAACAAATCTAGATATGTAGCTTGTTTGGAGGATGGGATCAGATGCCATTACAGTCTACCAGTAGGTGAGGTGATGACAGCAAGGTGTCAGGGAGGACAGATGAGCAAAAGAGGGCAATTTGAACCCTCCTTTCCCCTCCCTTCCCTTCTCCTCCTATGGATCCCAAGCAAGGACTCAAAAGTCAATTTACAATTCCAGATGTAATGCTAGGAAGAACATCCATAACAATTCCAAAAAATCATTAAAAATTACACATATTTTACACATATTTAATGTTTCAAGGGTAATTCTAATACAGAGAAGAGAGGGGTTGCAAAATAAAGATAGTGTTGCATCCCTTCCCCATGCCCTATACATTAAACATAAACTGTACATACTTGACGTTTGGAGGATGGAATGAGATGTCATGGTCTACCAGCAGGTCAGGGTGCTGACAGGGGTTGTCAGGGAATGGGAAATGAGTGGACAAGGGCACCAAGAGGCTCACATTGGATGCCCCACCCCCTCCCCTCCCTCACTTTGCCTGACATCCCTATCACTGATATCCCATGTTAAAAACTTGTCTTTTCATCCAAAAGAGCTACTCTCTCTGAATCAAATTCATGTGAACTTATTATTGCAACTACCCTCTTTCTTCTACCTCTATCTATAACTATTTCAGCATATAGATACCCTTGTGGTGATACACACTTATAAGAATTGTATATTATTATCATTATCAACAAAAATCTTCTATACTGCATTTTCAGAGGTATGGCAATTCCTTCAGTTTTTCTAGGCAAATTCTTTTAAGATCATTTTTGTTTTCATGTTTCAAGAGTATTTCAAAAAATTGTGGTATGTCTATAATGGTAATTTCATTCAATTTAAATTTTCCTCCTTATATTGCACCTAATGTGTTGTCAGTTTCCAGTTATACACTTTTAACATAATTTTTCTTTTAATTTTTTTTTTATCCTGACCTGGATGGAGTTGAAGGGGTGTGGAAAGGAAGACCTGTGGGTCATAGTAATTTAGTTAACCTTTTCAAAACCCAGGCAGCCTCATCAACTCTGATCCAGGTTCTTTCTTTATCATGTATATTCCTCTAATTGCTGTAATTTGCATATTATTCTGTATAGTTCTTGTATTGTGAAATGCTGAATAAATAATAATAAGAAGAAGAATACACTGAAAGTCTCGAACTTTGATCGTAGGATCAATAAAATAGCCTCAACGATTTATTGATTTCTCACACAAGGAGTAATATACACCTAATTTGTTTTTTCATGAAATCAATGATTCTATTCTTGAAAAAAAGCTTACTAAAAAAACATATAATCATACATAGCAACATTTATTACCAAAGTTAAACTTGTCCTTAGCTTTTCATTAACTAATTAACCACTGAAAATTCACAAAAATTACACATTTTACTATGCAAGAAAATTGAAATTCTGCCTTGAATCTAACAGCCACATTGCCCACAACTATTTAGTCCTCCTTTCCTAGTAATCATGCATTTTTAAGCCATATTTACTGGTAACCTTAGTTTTCTGGGCCAGTGTATGCAACAGAAATCCTCTCACTAAGTCACATAAAAGCATCTTGTAAAGTTCAAAAGGATTTTTTCCCAAGGAACAGCCGTTTCTCCACAAACTAAGCTCCCACAGAAAATCACTTTACTAATCATGCCATCAAAATGCGAAAAGAAAGACCTCGAACCATTTATCAACGTCTAGGTTACCACGCTTGAGCCATCTCTTAAGTCTACTCTAGTCATAAATAATTCACACGCACAACCGATTTTCCCCTATAGTCATATTTACACGCCGGATGCGCACAAATTGACAAATGCGGTTTCGCAGCACCGTTTTTCGACAAGGTTTCATCAGGCATGAAAAGAAGAAGTGCCATCATACGACTGCAGATTGCAAAATATTGGATTATGGAAATCTATTTTGGGTTCAATCGACCAAAGACTTCAATTCAGACTGCTGTACAGGAAAAATGACTTTTGATCCTTGTCCCCATGCTATCATTCCCTTTCATGGAAGTGTTTAGCAACTGGAAATGAATATCAGCAAGTTTTAGGATGAATCTTAAACAATAAAAAGTCATTCGGATTCACAATCTCAATGATGCTCAAAAGTGAGGAAAATCATGAGGGTTTTCTACGCATTGTATTGATGATAAGTATTGCCCAATTAGGCACAAACATATCACAAAATTTTCAAGACACAACCATATTGAATATGACAAATTTTCCAGGCAAAACTAAACTGAATAAGACCAATTTTCAGGCCCATTGAATACCCATTATACAAATTATATTAGAATATTCCCAACCAAGCTTGATTTAAATTTACAATAGGGCATCGGAGAATATATATCATCTGCTGCAAGCTTGAAGGGTATCAACTAATTTAAAAATGCTTAATTTGCTGTCAAAGCTCTTAATACCTGGCATTTTCTCTGATTGCTTGCCACACAATTTTTTTTTTCTCCAAACATTAACAGCTACCATGCACTTAGAAAAAAATATTGCATTAATAAATTCATTCATAATTAACCATCTTCTGAGTTTTGTTCAGGCGAGCCTGCCACAAGCACTCGCTTTTATAGGGACCTCGCCTTTTTCCATGATTTAAGTTATTGTAAATATTTATGTTACCAATTGTACTAATTTGACAAAAAAATTGTTGACTCCTGCAAATCCAGTGGAAGGAAATAAATGTTTATTTGAATTAAACCAAATCTTGAGATTTCATCTTATTAATTTACATAATTCACAGCAAAAAAAAAATTTTTTACTCACCCCAAGTCTCAAGATTGTCTGTCTGTACAGCACTCCTTTTCATTCAAAAGCCCTATATATACTCCCTCAGATTCTGTAGTCAAGAAAGAAATTTAGAATACAAAAATTAATGCAACAAATGAATATGCAGCCTTTTGTTGCAATTATTGAAAGTGTAGCAACTTTCTATTTTCAATGTAACAAAGAATGACCCTATTTAAAGTTTGCATGGCATATTTCAGGTGTGTATTTATACCAGGGAAAAAATACATGGGGGCCTGGAAAACTAAAAAAGAGCCCCTAAAATTCTCATAGGGTCCAATGTAAACTGTAATACAATGTAGAAAATTTGGGTGGGTGGGTGGGCTCACAGAGTAGCCCCGGAAAAAAAAAATTAATCTTTTCCCTGATTCATGCATAAATGAAAGCTATGAAGTGAGATAAATTCAGAACATCCTTTTATTGCTTTGATAAGTTTCAGAATGTTGAACTGACTTCAAAAGATGATTGAAGGGAATAACAATCTGAAACAGGAAATAAACATATTAAATGATATAATGCAATTTGTTTGTTTTGATAAGTTTCAGAATGTTGAATCGACTTCAAATGATGATTAAAAAAATTAACAATCTGAAGCAGGAAATAATCACATTAGATAATCTAATACAATCTAACTTAATCAAATCAAGTCATATGAAAAAGTTCAAATTTCCATATTCACATTGTTACAGGAAATATGATGCATTTCATTCAACTTCACACTTCAGTGCAAATCACTTGAATTGATTAAATTCTATATTTAAACACAAAGCTTTTCCTCATGGATATCTGATACACATTCAAACTACGTGGAATAGCGTCAACATATGTCTGCATCTATTTTGAGCCAATCTCAAGATTACTTAAGTAGAGAGTAGCTTTCAATTGCTTTAAGTACACAGAAAGAAAGACAAATTTCCCACACAAAAACCACAATATGCCTTAAAAGGGTAAGTCCACCCTAGAAATTTAACAATTTCAATAGAAGGAAATAAATTTGAACAGCATTTTAAAAAAGAAATGAGCAAAATCGGTCAAAGAAAAAGAAAATTACACTCATTTACATTTTCTAGTAAACTACTCTCGGCTCTGCAAATTGGCAACACTGATGACATCATATGTGAGCAGGTCTCCATTCACTTCGTACATGAAATTTCACCTTTTCTTAATTTTCTTGGAAGTTAAACATTTTCTAACCCCCATAGTCAATGTATCTTCAGAAGAATTGCTTTTTACATAACATACTTTGACTATGGGGTAAGAAAATGTGTAACTTCCAAGAAAATCGAGAAAATGTGAAATTTCATGTACAAAGTGAATGGAGACCTGCTCACATATGATGTCATCTGTGTTGCCAATTTGCAGAGCCGAGAGTAATTTACCAGAAAATGTAAATGAGTGTAATTTTCTTATTATTTGACCGATTTTGCTCATTTCTTTTTCAAAATGCTGTTCAAATTTATCTCCTTTTATTGAAATAGTGACATTTCTAGGGTGGACTTTCCCTTTAAATGGGTGCACTTGCCCGCTTGGCAGTAAAACACAGTAAACCTTGTGTAAATTATCCATATTTCGTCGGTTGCCCGGGAACACAGAGACATGCGGTCAAATATTGAGACATTTAAGAAATCTATGAATAATCACTTCAAGAAATTTATACCAGATCTATTCTGGAATGTTCTTGAAGTAATTATTCATACAGATTTCTAAAAATATCTCAATATTTGACCGCATGTCTCTTCGTTCCCTTTTGCCAGTCAAGGGTGCTCGTTCTCTTCAGCCGGGCAACCAACGATTTTGTAGGTATGGCTCAATGACTTTAAATTCAAAACCCTAAAAAATTTGATCAAATGAAGAGTAAAATATTTTTGCTCACACGATGCCCATTTTTTACAGTACCATATGGCATCGTATGCCATGGAATTTAAAACAAGAAAAATACTTTTTGAAATTCTCAAATTGGTAATAAGCTCAAGATCTCTATTTTTTCTGTTATAATTAGAAACTATATAATTTTGCCATTCTCAATAGTTGTCTCTGTTCTTGGCACTCCTTTCCATATTTATGAAGATATATTACAATGTAGCAACGGAAGAAAATTCAAGTGTTGCCAATTTGAAGGAGAAAATAAGATCAATGAAGCACCTAAATAATTCCTGAATAAGTTATTAATTATGAGACTGAGTTAGATCTTGCTAAATCCTGCAAATTAGGCCAATTACTTTGTCTCTGGAGCCAGCAGGACTTCTAGTCAACATTATTATATTCATGACGTTATGCTGCTATATGCGACTGGAATATTTCTTGCAATATTTCTTGTTGAGCTATGCATTATCTGTATACTCTGGGGCAATACCCTCATTAAAAAAGTGCACATTCCATTGAAACGCAATCCATTAAATAGTAATTGCATTTAATGTGGTTTCTAATGGGTAGGGGACTAAAATGTAGCCAGGTTTTTTGTTATGAATGGTTACAAGAGAAAAAAAAATCTGTGTGCTCATGATTTTTTTAATAGAATATATTTAAGATAACATTAATAAAAATATAATAATGGAATTCCATGTGATTTTACTATTTCATGTTTAGCTACAAATAGTCAGCATATGCAGGGGCAATACCCTCATTAAAAAATGCACATCCAATGGCACAGTGCTCCATTAAATGGTACTTTCATTTAAGGAGGGTTCTAATGGGATAGGGACAAGAAGAGCCAGGGCTTTGACATGAATTTCCAGCAAATTTGACAAAAAGTGCAACATTCCAATCAACTTCACTCAAGATAAACTGGAGTTCAGCGCACCGTTTCATGAATGTTGTCAGCACTGACGAGTTGTCATTCTCTGACAATTTCAGTAAAATCCTTGGTTCTGATTGGCTGAGAAGCACTGGTCACTGACTGTTACTATGGTAACTGTCAGAGAATGACAACCAGTGAAACATTTCATGCAACTCTTTAACTCATTAAACCCTTAGGCCAAAATAATGCAGGCTACAGTTGATGGGAAATGTGTGTTATACTAAAATCAAATTGTGCTTAACAGGTTAGAGAAACTAGACTGAATAAATATCAAACCATCTGTGTGTGTAAAAAGTGGAAAAGAAGTATAGATTCGTATTCTAATCAGGGGTGCATCGATGCTCTCCATAGACCCACGCAAACATCAAAGAATAGGTCAACCAAGCCGTGAAAAAATTCAGTCAAATTATTAAATAACAAATAGATGACACGTTTCATACAACTTTGTAAGTGATAATTCTACACACTCTGACACCTTTCTTTTTTTCATAAAAATAAAAAAAAGTGAAAAAAGTCATAAATTCATAATCAATCAGGGATGCATGAAAGCTCCCTGAAAACTGTGAAAGTGTCCAAAAACAGGTCACAACAGAGAGTAGGATGATTTATGCAACTTCTCCAGTAACAAATAGATGACCAATTTCAGAATTTAATCTAAAAAAAAAAGGGTGAAGATTCAGACAACTTTTAGACAAATTTCTGACTTATTACATATTCTGATCTCGGGTGTATCGAGGCTCCATGAAATCTATGCATGCGTGATCCCAAAATGGGTCACAACAGAGTTGAACAGGTGACAGCTATTTCCTTTCTGAAATACAGAACGAGTTTCCTTGCGCACTGAGGCGATATTAACGAGAAAAAAATATATATCGGGTTTGGCAGGGAATAAGTGGGTCACTAGCACCAAAGGTGGTGTATGCAGGATTTATTAGAAAAGGGGGTATGGGTACAAATCTAGAAAATAACTGACAAGTAAAAGTAATTATGTGTTTTAATACAAATTTGCTGCTTAAAAAAATCTTTGAAAAGCAAGAGAAAAGAAAGAATAGTAATCCCTTTTTTTTTTTCTTTTGCTGCTGACTCTTAATACCTCTGACAAGCCAAAAGAAGACTCATTGCATTTTCAGGTGCTTTTGGGGGGATAAAGAAAATTTGGGAACAGTGGGGCACTGGGGAGTTGTGTAATAAAGGTATGCCAAATGGATTGGAAAGGAGGGGGGCACAGGCCCATCATGCTCCCTAAATCTGCCGCTGACTCGGACGTTTCAGCAGGACGAGAGATGATCAAGTCGAATCTGATTCTAGTCTCCCGAGGAGCTAAATATATAAATACCCCAAATCTCTCGGCGATGGGCTGACGGGAGTAGATTTCGGTCCAATATGATGGGATGATGAATCGCTTTTCGCAGGAAGAGTGGCTGATGACATTTCAAATTGTATTTTATTTGTATATACTCCTGCAGGAGGGGGTTCTCATATCAAGCTGTAGCCCTGAAATTTGTATACATATGCCCAAAATGGCATCTCTGGTATTCATCAATGTTCACTCTTTATCTCATTCTTACATCACATTTCTTGTTCCATTCATTCTCCTCTTTTCTTTCATTTCTTTCCATTCTACTTTGTCTTCTTCTCCTTTTTTCTCCAATCTCTGTCTTCTTTTTTTTTTTCTTCATTTTTCTTCAATTACAGTCAGAGTTATCATATCAAACACATGTGTATGTAACTAAGCATCAATTTCAATTCTCTCTCTCTCTCTATCTCTCTCTTTCTCTCTCTGCATCTATCTGTCTGTTCAGCCATTTCTGGGTGTTTTTTTCAATCTCTTCTTTATGAAATCTATCTTTCTATCCCTCTATCCTCTCTCTCTCTCCCTATCTCTCCCTCTTGCACACTATTATTCCTGTCACTCTCTATATCTGCGTCTATCTTTCAGTCTATCTCAGTGTCTCTCTGTCTCTGCTCCACAATCCCATCCTTCCTTCTATCATTCTCTATCTCTCTCTCTCTATCACTCTTTCTCTCTCCAACCCTCTTCTGTCTCTCTATTTCTCTTTTTCTCTTTCTCTCTCTACTTTCTGACACTCTCTCTCTCTCCCTATCTCTCCCTCTCGTGTACTATCATTCCTGTCACTCTCTTTATCTGAGTCTGAGTCCACAATCCCATCCCTCCTTCCATCAGTCTCTTTCTATCTCTCTCTATCACTCTTTCTCTCTCCAACCCTCTTCTCTCTCTCTATTTCTTTTTTTCTCTCTCTCATTCTCACTCTTTTTTGTTTCCTTTCTCTCCATTCTAATTCATCTCCTTCTTCTTTTATCTTTCTCTTTTTTCCATCTTTCCTGGATTACAGTCAGATTTATCAGAGAGAATACATGTCTATGTAACTAAGCGTCAATTTTAATTCTCTCTCTCTCTTTCATCTGTCTATATCTGTCTGTTCAGCCATTTCAATTTTTGAGATCTCTTCTATATGAAATCTATCTCTTGTATTGTATCTCTCTATCCCTACATCCGGTCTCTCCCTATTTCTCCCTCTCTGTATCTGTCTGTCTGCTTTTCAGTCTATCCTGGTCTTTCTGTCTCTGCTCCACAATCCCATCCTTCCTTCCTTCCATCAGCATCTTTCTATCTCTCCATATCTCTCTCCAACCCTGTTCTGTCTCTCATATTTCTGTTTCTCTTTGTTTCTCTCTCACTGACCATTTCTTCTCTCTCTCTCTCTCTCTGAATTTTTCTTTCTTTCTCTTTCCCTTTTCCTCTTCACATATCCTCTGCACCATCCTTCAGCCTGTTCAGACGCAAAAGGTTTATCCCAAAACTTGATAAAGAAACATTGTATAAAGAATCATCGTATAATGTTGTATAGATGCACAGTTTCCTACTGCGCATGCTGTCATGGCAATTTCATGTCTCCTTTCGACCATGCTCAGGTTAAGCCCCGCCCAGTTATACCATTCTATGGCTGCCACATGTTCAGACACACATGGACCGTACCTCTTTATCGACTTCTAGTTTGAAATGAAGCTAAGACCCTAGTTTTGTTCAAATGATGTTTGTGTATATGTTATTTCGTTAGTGAGCTTACAGGCACAGAAATTCAGCGTATAGCTGTACCGTTTCAGTATAGCTATACCGTTTTTGGTATAGGGTATAGCTATACAACAGATTTTTTTGTGTCTGAACACTAGGCTTCTCTCACATGCCCACTTACCCTCAACACAGATCATCCTCCTCCCTATCTCTCTCTCTCTCTCTCTCTCTCTCTCTCTCTCTCTCTATCTCTGTACAGCTCTTTCAGTCTATCCACTCTCTCTCTCTCTCTCTCTCCATCCTTCTCTCACCTGTCCGACTCCCCTCAACACCGATCACCTCCGACATTTAAACAGCTGAAGTTAAGAGAAACATCATCTGATCCGGCTCCGTTCCCAAGATGCCCAACTTCTTCCAAACAATAGCCCCATTTTAGAACGCGAGCTATAGATCCCAACCCCTCAAAACCTACACAGACAAGAGCGATATTTCCCCAGGGTGACACCAAGATCGAATAGGCAATTAAGGAGAGGTGAAGACGAAAAAGAGCCATGATAATTTCTTCTTCGCAAGACCGGCCATTTTCCAAGGTGAAGAACAGGTTGTTATGCGTTGTGTCACCAGGCAGGAGGTTGGATTAGCATGGTAAGAAGAAATTCGTAGAAGGAAGGTCAGTGCTTAAAAGTGAGTGATTTGAGCTACACTTGAACATTTTGACATATTTCTATTATTTTGACTTCCTGGTATTTACAAATTTGAAAATATACAAATACTCTAAAATAGTAGTCAAATAATCACCGTTGGTGAAGGTGATGGTCAAACTATCACTTCCGAGGCGATCTGGATGTAGCTATCTTTCCGAAGCAAAGCTGAGGAAAGATAGCGTGTACATCTAGATCACCGAGGAAGTGATAGTTTGTCTTGTTGCCTGAAACCAGAAGGTGGTTATTTGCTTTATATTCCACATCTGAAACCATTTAACTGTAAATAAGGAAAATAATATGTTCTTTTCCATGAGAAAGCATTGTTTATTTATCAAAACATCAATGTTTAAAATGTATGGGAAAGTTAACTGCATTCGCGCATTCTTGTTTTAGCCCATATTTTGTGACAGTGCACAGTACACGCGCAACTTTTTTGGCCTCGGCCACTCAACAAGTAGTAGCTAATTGTGACGTCACAAAGAGGATGTGATGGCAAAAAATGATGGCAAAATTTAATGTCAAAATCATCACAGGGGTCACGCACTTTTATTTTGCGCGTACCCCAAAATATTGATAACACGTTGTGACTCTATTGACTGAAGTGATCAGCAAAAGACAAAAACTGCCAACACTGCAAGGTCACGCACTTTCCTTATCGGGTGATGATGATGGCGAAACTACACTTTATTACAAGATTCACTTTTGAGCAATCCTACAGCAACATTCATAGTAAGAGGAATATAATAATAGCTTTTAGTGATTTCAAAGGATTTTTTTAATCTTTCAAAACTGAAAGTATGTTTAATAACAACATACTGACACATTTTCCATCATTTTCTTCATTTTCTCCTGGTTTCTGATCTATTTAGATACTCACTTTATTTTAAAGGGATGCGGTGTAGGCTTGATTAAATAAATTGTTGAATTTTCATGTCTGTGTTGTATAAAGATCTTCGGAAGGATAAGCAAACAACCAGGAATATAAAGGTTTTGAAATAAAAGATGTTATCATGAAGATATCTATCGCTGAATATCGGCATTTCCCAAACCATCCTGGGTATGCTTTCGTCTAACACTGCAGTCTATGGGGTAAAAAAGGTCTCGCACATTTCTGGTCACTTGCATATTTTCACTTTTTGTGAAGCACATGATGATGCTTTTGAAGCTCATTTTTCATGGCTTCATATTCATATGATATTACATACATTGATAGCATTTAGGGCCATGCAGCTCAGGGCCCCGTGTCATAAAACTTGTTATCAGTAACAACTGCCACATTTCTATGACAAATTTGCTTTCAGCCAATGAGATGCAAGGATTTCAGTAGCTTATAACAGTTATTGCAATTTGTTATTGATAACAAGTTTTATGAAACAGGGCCCAGATTTTTAAAAGTTACTCAATGACTTTAACTCTTCTAACCTTCATTTCTCCCCCCCCCCACCCCAAAAAATCTCTCTTTCTCTTTTTTTTTTCCTTCTCTTCTCTTCTCTTCTCTTTCTCTCTCTATATAAGCAATTTTACTCTCTCTCTATCAGTACATGAGTAAATGCACTTCACAATAGCCAGGACAGGACCAAACCATACCACCCAACTTAATTTCCATATTAAACAGATTTACGTACCCTAACCCTCTCAGAACGTTGCTATATCCATTAGCTAATGAAGTCAACAGTGGCCTAATCCGTTTACGTTCTTAAATTTGTAAGACGGAATAAAGAGGCAAGATGCAAGTCTCGCAGGAATACAGAAACATTTTATGCAATGCTTTTGCATACGTTACGTGAGTGCAAAGAGTGCTTTTTTTTCACCGAGGTTAAGAGTTCGCAACATGGTTACTTCCATGCTGCAGGCACACATGGGTCAGTAGGTAAACTCTGTGCATAGAAGCTGGAGCGTGCACACTTGCGATATCGAGGCATCCACAAGACAACAGGTTGGACATCACTCAATGGCACAAATATCACCAAATGTTTCAATGTGAACTATACCATCTTATCATGGTGTCTATCACCATGCATACACAATCATTAAAGGACAATACTTCCCCATCACACATATTTATACATACTTCTTTCAAATGAAGGAACAATAAGCCAGTTCATAGTTGGCTCGTGTCCCAAATGACCTCAAATATCCACAGATATTTTAGACATGGAGAGGTCCCTTTTTGTGCACTTAGAATAGTCACTCCCAAAGTGACAGAGGTGCCTCGCGAAAAGCTTTTATTCCACCTATTGAAAAGAATACTTCCACCTGAGTATCACGGAATGCACCTTGAGTGCATGATTTATTAGCACATATCAAGTATTTATGGGTTTTAGATTTTGTCACGAATGACCTTTATCTGCTCATGCTAAGAATGTATCTACGAACTGGCTTTACTGGTACACAATTTTTCTCTCCAGAAATAACATTGATATATTCCATGATTTTAAAAAAAAAATGTAATCAACATATTTGTATTGTGGAAGGACACAATTCGCAGTCACAATACTCTCTTATATCAAAGTGTTTTTCCACACATAAATAACACCGATACTCCCTTCATTGCCCTACTGCATGAGCAGAGCAGAAAGGATGCCTGTCACATCATAGGAGTAGTGGTGGTGTAGAAGAGGGAACAAGTAAGCATCCTTCAACCCATGAATGACATTGATAGTGCATGCACTTGCCTAATGAAAGGGCAATACAGAAAAGGATGCCTGTTATATCATAGGAGGAAGCAGCATGGGATAACAAAGTAAGCATCAACCAACCAAGAGACAACATCCATACTCCTTGCACTTGCCAAATGAACAAGTAATGCAAAAAAGGATGCCTCATATATCATAGGAGTAATGGATTAGATGAGAGAGCAAGTAGGCATTTTTAAATCCATGAATAACATTCATACTGCTTGCACTTGCCTAAAGAAAGAGAAATACAGAACGGATGCCTGTTATATCATCAGAGCAGTGGCATTACATGAGAGACCAAGCAAGCATTTTTCAACCCACAAACAGCAACCAACACTTCTTACACTTGCCCAATAAACAAGAAATATGGAATGGATGCCTGTCATATCATAGGAGCAGTGTAATATATGAGAGGGTAGTTCAGCATACATCAACCCACCATGCTAGCGCTCTACATATTCTACTGACTGAGCAATGTAGAAGGGATGCCTCTTGTATCATAGGAGCGAGGCATCAGAGAGCAAGGATCATGCATTTTTCAACCCACATACTACTTGCATGTACAACATTGATACTCCTAGCACGTGCCCAATTAATGAGCGCTGCTAAAAGGATGCCTGTTACGTCATAGGAGTAACGGAATGAGATGAGAGAGAGAGAGAGAGAGAGAGAGAGAAAGCAAGGTCGTATAATCTAGTACAATACTGTTGACTCAATTGCATAGAGGTAGAGCAGACTGAACTCGCCACTACATAACCTCCTCGATGTTCAATGGTGCACAGAGCCGACAACTGCCGTAATCTGAGAGAGGATGAGTTTCGATGGGGCAGGAACAGAAATCCATAAAAAGCTACATAACAAAAGAGCCCTATATTATCCTTTCATTTTACATTTCTTTTCTGTATAATACTGATATGAACAACAGCCAACAACCTCAGACTTTATCAGCCTCCAATGCCATATTCAAAACAAGCTCCACTTTCAGTTTTTAAAAGGAGCAGGTTATATGCCAAGGTAAATAGAGAATGAAGCACTGCATCTCCAATTCAGATTTTAAGCAAGCCCCACTTTCAAGACTGAAATAGCTACAAGTATTTACGAATAGCTAAAGCAATGTTGAACTTAATTAGACTCAACTCAAAACAAGCCCCAATTTTAGATTAAAAACAACTGGTTGTGCTGACGTGAATATGATGTCAGTCTCCAGCTTTAATTCGAAATCAGAAAGATGACATCAGCACAATATTTCTGATGCAATATCATATCTTTTTTCCAGACATAAGAAAGGCATATATGCTGTCATAAATGAAATCCATACTAATATCAATTTCCACTTCTATGTTAAAAGCAGGCAAATTCTTCATTTCAGAGCAAAAAATGCAGTATTAATCTCCACTTTCAAAGACTAACACAGGCATATTATATGAACAAGATCCATTAAAGGCATTGGTTAACATTGTTATGATTTTAAAAAAAATCTTGTTTTGTTACTTGAAAATGGGATAAACATAAGGGTTATAGTGTAAAAATACCAGTCTGAAAGTTTCAAAGTATACTATCCACAGGAAGTATTTTTAAATATAAAAATGTGAACCAATGTTTGAAAAATATACGAGGGTCGGTTGCACAGAATAGACATAAGGAGTGCGCATGCGCGTATGACTCACCTTACCGTACTGTGTGTATTGGCGTATCACACGGCGGGAGGCACATAACGGCATTTTCAAATTCAAGCAAAGTAGTCCTCTTAGTGATTGTCTCGTGAGACAATCAAGGATAATAAAATTGCCGTTTGCGTCTAACTTACACTTTTTCATTCCAAATTATGGTTGGTTTCAGGGTTTTTGAGTACAAATACAAGTACTCATACACATGTTTCATCTTAGTTTGAGAATTTTTTAAATCAGCTACTCACAAAGTTAGCCAATGCCTTTAATATATCTATCTCCATATTGTGTTTCTGAACAACCAAATCCTGAAGCTACAAATCACAACATTACAATGTTAATCTCCACTTTCCAGCAATAAGGGAGAAATATGCTGACAAGACTAATATCCACTTTCAAATTTGATGTAGTCACATACTGATATTAACAACATCCAAAGTAGTTTGGATGTTGTTAATGTTGTTTGGATGTTGTTTGGATCATTTCCACTTTTCATATGTTAAAGAAGCACATAATTGGAGTAGAATATCCAACAGAATATCCAATATCTATCTCCAATTTACATAAAATATGAGCACTCAAATTAGAAATCTGGAAATATGCTGTGTATAAATCACCAATGCAGTATCTTATTCAATTTAGATTTTCACTTCTATTAAACAGGTACAACAGCAACGGAATATCCAATGCCATGTCAAATTCCCAATAAAAGGCAAAAGATTTCATCACTTCTAAAGAAAAATAAAAGGATAAGTTGCACTGTAAATTCACCCATGACAGCTCCTACATAATGCTGACTCCTACCTTTTTTTTAAGATGCACACCATGACATTAGGATATCCAATCCAATACAATATCAAGCTTCACTTTGAAGGTATGACGTGCGAGCAATTCGAAAAGAAACCTTGGTGTGTTGCCACACTGTAAGTTATATTCACAACTGAAAGGTTGATATCCTTGATGACATGCACACTCTGATCACCTGTGTGAGGAAATGCGCCTCAGCAACGGGCAACGGTGCAGCGCCGACCTGTACCTGGTAAAATTCCGCAAGAGAGGGGAATCTATCGAGGAGATATCCCCTTTCCAAACTTTGGAGATGTTGATGCAAACATGCGACGGAGCGTGTAATGATATCTTCAGAGCAATCAAGGAGTATCCACTGGCTCTCTCACGGTAACGATGGATTGGCTTTAATGGAATATGATGAGGTATTTCCCCCTTGTCTATCTACCACAGGGGCAATGCCAGGTTGGAATTGAAGAGGGGACCTTTAATAATTTCCACCCGATGGTCGCATGAATCACAGCTCTCCGATGATTTTTCTTCAGCGTAAGAGACGGCTATCTCTCCATGGGGGGTGGGAACGAAGGGTGAGCTCACGCACGGCGACGACGACTCGCGCTGACATGAGCAACGGCTGCTAGTGGATGACCAATCGCACTCTGTACACTGTCTTGAGCGGAAAGAGAGGCTGCACGAGTGTGTATGTGTGTGTAGCAATGTATGAAGGCGAGAGAGATGAGCATGGGAGAGACTGGGATTGTTTGAGGTCTGGTGAGTGAATGAGCATAATGGATAACGTGATTCGTGTAGCACATGGGTGAAGGAATAGTCTTGTAATTATGCTGAAGCAGCAAGCATTGTCAGATGCAGACATGCGTTACGTGAGCAGAGTTTGGGTAGATGGGTAAAATGCTGACTTGTCTCAGTCTGATGCTTAATAATGAAGCTATGTCATCCACACACTTGTACTAAAAACTCATAAATAAGACGAAACATCATCTGAATAAAATGTATGATGTGATTACTCTGCTTCCACAAGATAGAAAAGTTGGCAAATTCCGATATTCTAGATAATATGGATAAAACATGATCAAACATGGTTTAAGAGTGATATAAAGAAGCTTTAGATTTGCGATTCTTCAGAGAACCTGACATCGGTGTTTTGAAATATGCAAACAATATGAAATCAATATCCATTTCCCAAAACAGAGAGACTTTCAAATACTCTACATTATTACTCCCAAGGTCAATTCAGGAATTTCATTACTCATGAAAAGAATTCCTACTACCAGAGAGAAATCTCCAAGACAATATCATTCTCTTTACTTATATTTCTCCAGTTCCTTATGAAAGTTAATGGGGACCTTACTCACCAAGCTTTTGATAGGTTCCCCCACATTCTTTTAAATTGTGTTGTATGTGTTTATTACTGGAAATAACTTAATGCATTCAAATATATTGCAATATTATTATTTGTATTACTTCATTTGATACATTATGTATTGTATTTTCTTATTGAATCGATATATTACTTCATTTGATACATATGTTTCATATCAGGTTATTTAATAGATTTAAGTTGAACACAGAAATAAAGAAATAAATAATATAATAATATATCAATTTATAGAGCGCAAAACCTGTATACATATACAGTCAACTCTGCCTAAGTCGAATTTCTTGGGACTGAAGAAAATGCTTCGACTTAGAGAAAATTCGACTTATGAGGGGTCAAAAACAATAGAAAATAAAGGAATTCGACTTATGCAACTTCGACTTATGAAGAGTTGACTGTATTCTTCTGCGCTGAATCATATTTAATTATTATTTCTATGAACTCACTTTCTTAAACTTTATCCATCTTGCATGCATCTAATATAATATGATATTTGTATGGAGGAATATTATTACTACCTTGGAGATTGCCAAAAATCCTCAAACCCACATCTGTTTGCTCTTCTTTGTCTCCAGCCTGAGCTGAATAACTAATATTACAAAAGAGATTATTACACACTTGTCTTGGAACATCCAACTACAAGAGGGGGGCAAAATGATACCATGAAGAAATGAAAAACGTATAAAGGAACGTGACTTTCATGACGATGGAAATCAACCAGTCTGAAGTTGAATGAAACGTTGGCTGTCATACGATACCATGTAAATCAGCGTTAGGGAACGTATCTTAATAAGAGAGTGCAGAGTACACAGGGGGCTTTCAAAATGTCAGATTTTATGCTGCGACTGAAATTACAGACCAAAATATACTTTCGCTCTTCTCTTCTCTCATATGACTTCCGTTTCTTTTCTCCTTTCATATATCTTTTTATTTTCCTTTCTCTCTCCCTCTCTAATCGCTGCTAAAAACTTATTTTCTATATTAGATTTCCATTCCTCCCTTCTCTCTCTCTCTCTCTCTCTCTTTCTCTCACCCTGCTTCCCTCCTTATTTTCTCCCCCTCTCTCTCTCTCTTACTCCCTCTAACTTCCCTTCTCCACTCTCTCTCTTTCCTAACCCACTCTCTCTTTTTCTTTCTCTCTCTCCTCTCTCCTTCCCTATGTCCCTCCCTCTCCTTTCCCTTTCACCTTCTCTCTCCATCTCTTCCATGTGATGTGACTGCATCGGAGTAGTCTGCAGGCACAAACCCTGGTCTGTCAAAATACGTCAGAGGTCTGAGCAGGAGACTAAAGGTGCTTTCACACATGATGCGACAGTGTGGTACCACACTGTGGCGCCACACTGTTTCGTCTTCACACACGGTGGGACTTTGTGTCACCACATATGCTAATGAACGCGCATTAACGCGTCAACTCTCAATAAGAGAGCATATTGTCAAAACTTGCGCAAGCAATCTCATGGCAACAATTTTTGCGCTAACTTTTTAGAAATTTGATTGGTGCGCATTTTTTGTGTATCTAGGCAGCTAAAAAAAGTGTGTCCTGCCTCGGCCTGTCCTGCCTCGGCAACATTTTTTTGTCGCCCTATACCCCATAGGCTTGTACACAAAAAAGTGTGGTGACACAGCGTGTTACCACACTGTCGCATCATGTGTGAAAGCACCTTAATGCAGATCAATTGGGACCATGCACTATAGCTGCTTAGGCCTAGGCTTCTCTCAGGACCCAAATATAATTACTTATTTCTGTTAATTTTGTTATGCTGATAACTGATAATTTTATGTTTATGATTGATCGAAAACAGTGAATAAAAGTGTACTGAACTGAATTGAACTGAACTGAAAGCATCAGTTTGAGTCTGTACCTGCAGACTAGCATCAGAGGTACATCAGAGCCTATAAATAAACATGCGTAACAGTACAAGTGGAAGCATGCCTCCATGAATTGCACATGAACATTAAAGCCCTTTCATCTCATTCTCACCGGGAATGATGAAAAGTTAGAAAAACAACTTCCACATTATAATGAACATTCATGCATTCAACAGCAGGGGGATCCGCGCTTCTTCGAGAATTCATTTCTCGCACTGCGAATTAATTCTTGCTCCCAAAGGGTAAATAGAGAAGCAATTGATGTACTTGGACTCTGATAATTTCAATTCTTCTGCTCTCACTCTCCATATTAAAGACAAATGTAAAATGACAAGAAGCAAAAAAAAAAAAAAAATCAAAGGTGTTATATACAGCAATACATGTACATGTATATACCTAAAAGCAAATACTAAAATGTTTTTTCTGAAAAAAAACAGAAACCAGTAACTTATACCATATTCTCTGCAACATTTTCCACAATGACTGAAAAATATGAGGTTAAAGTAAAGAAAACGCAATCAATCAAAGACAGTGAAGAACTGAAATGTCTTTGCTGGAAATAATATGTTTTTTTCAGCATTTCATTAGCCTTTTGCTTAAATGTTCCAACATTTCTGCTTGAAATTCAATTACAGCATGAAAATGCAGTTACCATCAAACAAGAAATAATTTCTAGATATCACAAACTTTTCATTCATTTTCATATATTTGCTTTGATCCAGGAGATACAAAATTCCACTCTTTCCCCAAACTTTGGAAATGTCACATTTTGCCGGAGGTGCAATTCTCCAGTGAAATTTGCCCCCTTGTAACATTACATACATGCATTCCGGGGATTATACATGAAAAGTACACTGAAGTATCTGGGTGCTTTTATAGAGTGCATGCTTGAATTGTAGATTTCAGTGCTGTTGACATGGGGCTGCAGGCGACACATGTACGAGGCAAGCCAAAATTCCCCCCCCCCCCACGTAGAACAATATCTTTCGCAAAATGGCAAAGGGGGCTGGAAGGTGGAAAGAGAGAGAGTCGGGGGGGGGGGGGGGGGGGAAAGAGTATTTCGTCGGTTGCCCGGCAGAAGGGAACAAGTGCCCTTGTCTGGCAAAAGGGAACGAAGAGACATGCCATCAAATATCGAGATATTCAAAGGAATCTATGAATGACTACTTCAAGAATATTCCAGAACAGTTCTGGTATATATTTCTTGAAGTAATTATTCACAGATTTCTTAAATATCTCAATACTGTATTGAAAACATGTCTCTGCATTCCCTTTTGCCGGTCAAGGGTGCTCGTTCCCTTCTGCCGGGCACCTGACGATTTGCACTTCTGCAACTGGTTTCTTTTACAAGTCAAACCTTTTAATGAGACATGGATTGCACTGGCATACTGTGTGATTAGGTGAAAAGTTTAGGAAATGGCAACTGATGAAAGTCAGAACGATGTTGACTCTGGAGTAACGTATAGTGGCTTGCACTTCTGCAATTTCTTTTACAAGTTAAAGTTTTTAAAATGAGACTTGGAGGGGTGAATTGCCACTTGGTCTAATCCCACTTTGTCTAATGCCTGTTTGGTCTCATCCCACATGGTCTAATCCTATTTCATCTACAACCAGTTCGTCTAATTACCACTTGGTCTAATTACCACTTAGCCCACTTACCATTTCATCTAATTTCCAGTCAGGCTATGCTCATTTCATCTTATACCCACTTGGTCTAATACCACTTAATCTATCTGATTAGACAAACTGGTAATAGACCAAATGGACAAAATTAGGAATACTAAGTGGACGAATTGGCAATTAGACCATGTGATCATTAGACAAAATGACAATTAGCCCAAGTGGTTATTAGACCAAGCAATGATTGGACCCAACAGCAATTAAATCAAACTGGTAGTAGACTAAATGCGTTTAGCCACAGTGGTATTAGATGATCTGAGAATTAGACCAGCTGATATTAGACCAAGTAGCTATAAACCCTTGGGTGATCGTATGCTGCTTGACTATGTAAAAAACATGGGAAACTGCAACTTTTGAAAGTCAAAACGATGTTGACTCGGAAGTAAAGTATAGGGGTTAATGCCTTTTGTCCGTTGGCATAAGAATGATGCAAACATTCTAACCCCTTTCGCTGTGTGTATAGATTGACTTTCAGGAATCTTGCGGTCTTCGACCCACAAGAGTGACACTTCACATCTGAATGGGGCATGAGAGTGAGAGAGAGAAATAAAGAGAAGGAGAGAAGGGGGAGAAAGAAAAAAATTGTTAACATGCTAACACATAGCAAGGGACAGAGGCACACAGAGATAGTGAAACAACAGAGAGAGAGGGGGAGAGAGAGAGAGAGAGATAAAGATAAAGAGACAGGGAGAGACAACTGACACACACACACACCCACACACACACACACCCCCATACTGAGCCATATAGAGAAACATGAGAGACTAAGATACAGAATATATGACTGACAGAAGCAGGACAACATAAATGAGAGTGAAAGAGAGAGGTAGAGATAGGGAGAGAAAAGAACAGAAGGGAAACATAAAAAAAGGGAGCGCAGAAAGAGAGAGAGAGATAGACTGAAAAACATAAAAGAAAAACAAACACAGACAGAAAAGGAGGAGACAGAAACAAAGAGATAAAGATGGACAGACAGAGAGCGAAATAGTCAATGGGAGTGTGGCAATCAACTAAAAATACAAGTGCATGGCACCTAACTGCTGGGCATGAATGAAAGGGGATAACGGACAGAACATACAAGACAACAGACAGGCAAAAACAGACACACAAGTACAGAGACACAGAACTAAGGATACAAATACAGAGACAGAGAGAGACAGACAGAAGAAGTGGGATGTACTATAATGATGATAGCCATTCAGCTCAAAATGCAAGAGCAGGCAGTTGTTTCATAAAACTGCATAAAGTTATGCCTGACTTTATGAATAACTTGAATTATGGCAAGCCAAATGAGATTCTAAATCATTATAAATCATATCAACTAAAGGTGAAATATGCAGTTATAGATTAAAAGTACTATTGTTTACAAACATTTATATTGTAGGGAATATTTTTGGCCACAATTTAACTGGGATTGTAGGATATGCAGTCACACATTGTTAAAACATCACGAAAAACTTTGGGTATACCATTTGACACTTCATATTCAAGTCGTTCATAAAGTCATGCCAAACTTTGCACACAGCTTTGTGAAACACCACCCAAGTCACTTAATTGCTAGGCATGAATGAAGAGTGGTGGGTTAAAGGGCACTGCACGACGATCTCATTCATAATTCAAACTCCTCTAAACCTGACTGGATTTCACGAGAGCTGGATCAACATGGACAATGTTTTTGAGCTGTTCACACACAGTAATGTGAACGATTCAAGCTGTGTATTGGAAGGTACTTCTGAAAGGGACAAAACACTTCATAGCCTCCTGAATAAATATCAAGTGCTGACAAAGCAACATATTGTCTATGATCATCTGAACCATCCTATCTGTTGGTCTGGCAATCATTCTCACAGGTAAATTTTAACATTTGACCTCATTTTACCTCATTTTACCTTTGACCCCCCCCCCCAAATAACAATGAGGTCCCCGTAAGGCATTTCCCATCAAAGTTTGGTTACAAACGGGCTAATGGTCCAAGAGTTACTAACCCCAGCAGAAACTAGCAGGTAAATTTTAACATTTGACCTCATTTAACCTTTGACCTACATACACGACCTTTGACCACCAAATAACAATGAGTTCCCCATAGAGCATCTACCATCCAAGTTTGGTTACAAACGGGCAAATGGTGGCAAAGTTATGCAAGTTTCACGGACGGACGGACAGACGGAAAACGCTAAGGATCCCTTAAGTCTTGCTCCACCTTGGTGGCTCGACAAGAATCAATCAAATCACTTCTCTATGAAGGTACCATTTGCTAATTCATACAGATTTGGGATCTCTGTACATGTCCTTCTACACAAGTATGAACATAGATGGGAGCTTACAAGTTCAAACATGGTTGCCTAACCAGAGAATTGCCTCCATTGACACAATCCCAAAGCAAAGTGACCTTTACAGTGGAAGTTGATAACACATGACTATACAACAGAATGAAAGACAGAAACAGAAACAAACAAATAAGGACAGAGGCGGCAAAAGGAAAAAAAAAAACGAGAGAGTCTGGAGCAGAGGGAATAAAGAGAGAAATACATGAAGGAATGAGAAAAAAAGCAAGGGGATAAAATGAAGAAGGTGAGAGATAAAAAGAGATAAAATTAGAGAGAGAGAGAGAGAGAGAGAAAGAATTGGGTAGGGATGGAGAGAGCAAAAGAAGAAGGGAGTGATAAGATTTTGCAAAAAAAAATATTACCTTTGGCACCACCTTTGGTCCACGGAGGCATAAAAATCTGCATTAGTACAATCTAAAGTAGATGTGAACATCTCAGTACCTTTATGTATTTATTTATCTATTCATTTCATATATCAATCTATTCATATATTTCATTTATTCATTTCATCATCAATTCATTTCTTTATCTATCTATCTATTTAGTTATTGTCTTTATCCCTGAGGAAGGGGGAGGCCCCCGAAAATTTGGATTAAATAAATTCTTATTGGCAATTAACAATGCATTATTGAGTCAACACTTCTCATTGACCTTTGTTGGTTTGTTTGTTTACTTATGCCAATACGTGGACTATTTCAAGATATCTATTTAGTTATTTATTCATTACACCTTTTTATTCATTGATTGGTATATCTATGTTAATTTTAAAAGCCAGTGTTGGGCTCATTTCATTTTTTTTTTCAATTTATAAGTATAATCTGTATTTGTAACTGTGTAGTACAAGCAATGTTATTAAGTTAGGTTCCACCACTTTTGTTTTATTATAAATTCCTTACCGATCATTTTCATCATTACTTCAGTGAATTCTTGTATCATACTCATGCTTCTGTACTATTATTGTTCATATTTTGATGATATATTATATATGTATGATTTATTGTAATTTGTGTTAAAGAAAAGCAGGAGTGGAAAATATAAATTCAAATCAATCAATCAAATTTATTCATTCATTCATTCATTTAATATTCATTCATTCATTTATCATCACTTGTGGGATAGGAACACCCTAATAAGCAAGAAAGCCATTTTTTCATACGAGTCCAATATGCGAGTAAGCTTTTGTTTCGTCGGCAACATTCAATCCTTTAACAAAGAAATTGGAATCTTCTAGCAGGTCAAAAATGCACATAATAATTTAACGTAAGTCTTTTTTTGGTCAATACTACTTCCTATGCCAATTTTTTTATTTCTCTGCACATAGAAGACCCTCGTGGTGATATGTGTTTCATAAGAATTGCATATTATTATTATTATCATTATCATACAGCAGAGAGAGAATTTGGAAAGCTGGAGAATGCACACTGCTATGCTGACTCATTGTAAAAACATCCGCTGAAGAACACCTAATCTTGAAATCATTACAATAATACTGCCATCTGCCAATATAACTCCAGGATGTTTGGAAGCCCGGCAGGACGTAGGAGAATCCAAGATGATGATCAATACGCATCTTAAATTCTGACTCTAGAAATATGAAACCATGCCACACGTGATTAAGATTACGCTGTCTGGGAGAAACATCGGGCATGAATTCGAAAATGCTCTGAAAAAAAAAAAACTTCTAAAGATAAACCTGCATCTGCTGGACAGGGTGAGAGGTTTCAAGAGATTAGAAGCCCACAGCAGGGATAGAAAGACGGGGCAGGATGAAAATAATATCCAAAAATCCATCTCCATATCAGGTTTTCACTACTTTTTGGTAACAATGGGGCTTGCGAGTCACAATTCCACCCTGCGTTAATGCTGTAAGGGTAGTCGCGGAGAAAAGATAAGATTTCAGGCCGTACATGTTTTGACTAAAGGGAGAGGCGAATGCTAACAAGAACTTTTAGGAAAGGTCACAAAGGTCGCAATACCTGGGCATGATTTCCAAAACTTTGAAATCCATCCGGTAACATCCCGTTTTGACCCTTGAAAAAAACCCTACACTTCTTTCCTAGTTTTAGTACCTGTTTTCAGAAGATTTTTTTTTAAAAACTACCTATGGAATGAGCTCCATGTATCAAGACAACATGAATTGAGAGAATTATGAGTCTATACACTAAAGATAAAATTTTTGTCTCCTCACTTTGAGATAGATGAAAAAATAGTATACAATAGTGATCATTTATATTGCATAATTTATCGAAGCCATTAGTTACAAACGACTGGGCACTGTCAGATGTCTAAAGCACATTAAGATCCCTTTTACACCAAGCGACCGCGGCCCGGCCCCGCAATTTTGTGCGTTTACACCAGGACCGCGGCCACGGCCTGTATCTAGATCCTTTCAAAGTTTCGTCGTAGGAGCGCCCTACAATTTGACAAAGCCTTTTTTATCCCCGTGCGCCCAGTTTGTAATTCTACAATATTGGCTTTATGACGTCATTGAAAACGAAAGATGGCCCCACATTTGGCCCCGCTCCGCGTTTACACCAAAACTGGCCGCGGCCACCTCTAGAGCTGGGCCGAAATTGGCCCCGCATTTGGCACCGCATTGATTTTTTACCTTTTCCACCAAGGCTGGGCCGCGGCCCAAGGCTTGGTGTAAAAGGGGTCTTAGAGTTTGAGTGCAAAAAACCGATAAAGGACATTTTTTTTACATTCTTAAAGTAACACCACAATTGTATGTAACAAAAACAAACTAGATGAATCTTCGACCACGCGTGGTCGAACTTTATGCCTCTGCCATTACCAAATCAGAAATAAATGGCACTTCATGTTGATTTATTTTCATTTATACAATGACATCTTTGACCTTGACCTTTGACCTTGTGACCCTCAAATCTAATCAGATCACTGTCTCTCCCATATGCATACATGTGCTAAGTTTGAGGTTGATCGGTCAAATGGTTGTTGAGTTATTGTGAAAACGAACCATTTCTATGTACATAATGACCTCTAAGAGCTTTGACCTTTGACCTTGTGACCCCAAAATCTAATCAGATCATTGTCCCTTCCATGTGCATACATGAGCCAAGTTTGAAGCCAATCTGTCAAATGGTTCTTAAGTTATCGCGAGAACGAACCATTTTTATGTGTATTATTACCTCTATGACCTTGACCTTTGACCCTGAGACCCCAAAATCTAATCAGATCATTGTCCCTCCCATATGCATACACGAGCCAAGTTTGAAGTTGATCCGTCAAACGGTTCTTAAGTTATCGCGAGAACGAAAACGGGACGGACGGACGGACGGACGACCCGAAAACATAATGCCTCCGGCAACCACCTACGGTGGGCGGAGGCATAAAAAATGTCTTTCACTTGATACCTCATTCATGACATATCAATGCAAAAATTTGGAATTATGATCTAAAGTGTCATATATTTTCTTATTATTTTAATTTTCTTTTAGTAACTATAATTGCAAATATCTCAAGTTTTTACAAAAGGGGTATATCAGCTTTTTTAATCAAACACTTCATGTGGACCCTAAAATTCTGGCATTTAGCATAGGCCAAGCACATACAAACCCAAAATATTTCAAACATAACTCCCTATAAAGAAACATTGATGCAGAACCAAGCATTACAGAATTGAGATGAATCATTATTTCTTTGATTAATGAAAAGAATGGAAGCTCAATGAATTCCTTTTCAGCATCACTGCTTATCCTCTGTTTATAGCACTTGGTGATGACTTTTCAATCTGAATTTCAATGTATACCAAAATAGCAGGAAAACAAGAAAATAGACAATTTTGAAATCTCTAGCTCCCTACTAAAATAACTCTCTCTCTCTACAGATCAAATTCTTTTTAATGCATGTATAATTCAACCATTCATGAATAACTATGAATAAAAGATGAGTTGGTTCTCCCTCTGTAATATTTGGGAAATAAATCAGCAAAACATACAACCATATATTCAGAAATGTATACAGGACTATGGGCTGGAAAACAGATCAGAGAAAAATGAGAATACAAAACATGGTGCTCAAACATAAAAGAAGAAAAATTGAGTTTGATTGCAAAAAAAAAAAAGGTAATTTTTCACATTTTTAAAGTAACATTTGATACGTAATTCATTATATATCAATGAAAAAATTTTGTTATTATATTTTATTATTTTCTCTAAAATTTTATATTTTAGGAACTTCAATGACCAAAATCTCAAATAAAGGGATATATCTTTCCACACATCAAACTCTTTGAATATAAAGCCCTGTTTATAATTATTTATACATTTTGACACAGAAATAAATACATGTGCAGTGAATTTGGATAACGGACAATTTCATTTTTATTAGAAATCATACAATGGATGCAAAGGGTTGGGATGAGTTCATTATATCCTCTTAATTTGATAATTACCATAAACCTGTCCAGAATTCCTTATGTCACATATATCATGACTGTTTATTTCATTAGAGTGACAGCTTGTCCTTTATTTTGTCTTGATCTATTCCCATCGCCCCATAAATCCTTCATCTTGCTCTAATAACTTTTTTTTTATTTCCCATGATGCTCATGGATCGGCATCCCACCAGGCACATGTGACTGAACAATGAGGAATGATGGGAAGAGAAGTGACAGTGAATATGAAATTAAGATAAAAACTGCATCCCAACTATCCCTTTTTTATTTCACAGATGCAGAGCGAACAGTACTTTTTAGTTCCCTGTAAACTATCTACTAGCGTGGGTATGTAGCTGAAATTATCTGGACACTGCACATAAATCACACTATGAAGAAGAAGGTGAACCATGACTGAAGTTGAAAATTCTCAGATAATTTATCACAAAATCTACTGAATTGTAAATTAAATCAAAGACAAAGGAATTGTCTTTTATTTCCTTACAGCAACAAACCATGATTATTCATGCATGAACAGATATGGTCTGTTAAGCGCATTTGAAGCACAAACTCAAAATGCGAGTTTTATATTCTGTACTGGCACCTCCATCCAAACCATAGGAGGTGTGACATTTCTAATACTGAAGATTCGTAAATGTTGGAAAATGTTCCTCACACAGACAAACAAATTTCTATTAACTGACAAGGACATATCCACACAACACAAGACCTTCTGGCCTCTCAATATGCTTGTAACATACAGCCTTTTGCCCTTTCTATATACCA
>CM057166.1:23164815-23179815 GCA_029962745.1 Echinometra lucunter | reverse complement strand
TCTCAAAGACATTTTTTCTGAGCTTTCCAGAGCTACATCGATCATCGCTCCCATGTATCTTTTCTCAGTGCATCATCATCATCGCCACGAAACACTCCATCTATCATTTCCCAAATCACGGCTAATCCCCATATTTACCACAGCACATGATTCCCCTTGGCTGTCACATTTTTTCCAATTCAAACATGAGTTGCTCGTCATCCGGTGGAACTAATTCCCGGCTTTCGACCGGTGCGAGGGGACGGTATGTTTGTCATAGCGAGGGAAGTGGTTTCTCGAGTGCCTCTGAAGAGTCTGACGTGCCATTTCCGTCAATCCCGAATGATTCCAGCTAACTTTTTTTTCTCTCTTCATCTTCATTCTTGAAGACGGAGCCAAGAGCTAAAAACTGTTTGATTTGAGCATTTCCAAGAAGGGCCCAATTTCTCACATCACCCTCCCAACTTTTGTATATCTGTCTGCCTGTAAGTCTGTCTAGTGTCTGTCGGTTGGCTTTTATCTCCTGTTAACCTTAACAGCAATTACTTGTTTCAATTCATTAGGTGGTTTCCCAAAAGGTCGCAGTTAGTGTAAATGTTCAGAAGGATTAGGCTAGACAAGTCAAGAGGAATGTTCTCAATGTATTCATTCAGAGTTAGTAGAGTTAGTAGAGTCTACCTCCCGCCCCCCCTCTTCCCCTACCTTTCCCCTTTCTTTCTTTGTTTCTCTCCTCCCTTTCTCCCTCTCTTTCTCCTTCCCTCACCCTCTCTCACACCCTCTCCCACCTCCCTCTCCATGTCCATATTAAAGCATAGGGGAGCACCCATACCCTCCAAACCCATGTTTTACTCACATATCTCTACTACCATGCCTCTTCCACTAGCACCTTCTCTCTCTCTCTCTCTCTCTCCCTCCCTTTTTACATCCCTCTCTCTCTCTCCCTCTCTATCTCCCTCTCCCTCCCTCTGACCCTTCCCTGCCTCTCCCATCCCCTTCCATATCCATAAGCCTACACGCATTCAACCCGTCTCAGTGTTTGACTCACTATACCTAACATCTCACTCCCTCTCTATCTCCTTTCCTCGCTCCCCTCTCTCTCTCTCTCTCTCTCTCTCTCTCTCCTTAGCATCCATAACAACCCATCTTAGTGTTTGACTCACACATCTCTACTTCCATTTCTCACACCCCTCTCTCTCTCTCTCTCTCTTTCTCTCTCTCTCTCTCTCTCTTCTCTCCGTCTCTCCTTCTGACCCTCCCCCCACCTCTTGCCTCCCCCCCCCCTCTACAACCATAAGCCTATAGGAGCACCCATTCCAGCCTACCCCAGTGTTTGACTCTCCTGACATTTAAGCATTCCTATCAAATTCCTCTCACTATTCCCCCAAATTTCCGGTCTCCAATCGATTCCTGTTACATTCCAAGCTACACCACAGCATCCTAGGAATTTGCTGCGTTCACCTTCTTCAAAGATATTTCTTCGAAGATATCTAGCCCTGTTTTCACACGTACCCAGGATGCGTAACTGTAATGCTGAATTACGATTATGCTATTAGAATTATGGTCTGTACACACGACCAAGAAAGGTTTCCCGGATTCTGTTGTTTTTCATTTCAGAGCGAGGAGAGGAGGTGGGGCTTTATCCCAGTACCCATCAATCACTCGTGCATGATGCTCTTGAAGCCATCGAGCCTTTGTTCTTTCTGCCAAAGTGGTTAAAAAGTCACTGTAGGCTCCGCCCCCCCCCCCCCCAACATGATTTGTAGGTCAATCCATTCACACGCCAATTTCACCACGTAATTCGAGATCGTCACTGGAAAACACCTTCAGACCGTCATTTGAAATGCACACTTCAAATTACGCATTTCAAATCACGTTCCATTCAGAAGGCCAAAATGCGTCATTAGAATGGCGATTCCAGTGATGCGTCACTAGAATCGTGTTTCAAATTAAGCATTCTCGGTACGTGTGAAAACACCCTAAGACACTCTTCTTCTATACTAATCTCAGCATGTAAAACAAAATAACAAGAGGAGACTAAGCATTGCATGCTCAGCCCCAAAGTGTGGAATAACTTATCATAAGAAATTAGGAAATCCCAAACTGAAGATATATTCAAATTAAAACTTAAAATCTGTCTCTTTACTTAACTGCTCACTACTGTTTCAGCATATCACGATCTCTTGCAATGCAGAAAAACATATGTCAATAGGTTCTTTGCTTTATAAATTGATATATTATCATTATTATAAAGTCGAGATTTACTTCCAAATTTTCAGGAAATTGGAAGTCTCAAACATATTCTGAATTATGGTGAATTCCGTATCGAGAGAGAAAGAGTATTTGAAGGTTTTGGTAACCTCAGCACTACAACAGATTTAACAGATCTATTGTAGAAAATTATCCATTATGAAAATCACCAGACACAGACAAGAGTATACAGGACTAAACACATTGTTGTGCGGCTGGCAAAAGTAAAGCTGGATTAAATCAATTTTTTTCTCATTCATGCAAAGTCTCTTATCCATCCCTACACTACTTTCCCATCTTCCAAAGATAGTAAAATATTTCAAAGATAGTAAAATCTTCCAAAGACTGTAACATTTCTTCCAAAGATAGTAACATTTTCTTTTAAAGAAAGTAAAATCTTCTTCCAAAGAAAGTAAAATCCTCCATGGAAAGTAAAATCTTCCAAAGAAAGTAAAATCTTTCCACCAGAGTAAAATCTTTCCTAGAGAGTAAACCTTCCAAAGATAGTAAAGCTTTCAGAGTCGAGGCAGCTTTCACTATAAAATCAAGCTAAAGAAAGAGGGAAGTCAATGTTCTCATATTCCTGCAATGTCTATGGTCAGTTCACACTACATTAATATCTACCACAGATAGTACCAATAATAATTAGCATCTCAACATGATGGTGTGTTCACACTACAATAAACAAGATAGGACAAACATGAGCTGTATCAGTATTTGCAGAGCATTTCTAATCTAATTATTCTGCAAATGCCTGTTTGTACATACCAAAAGATCTACAAGCTAATACACTGTAACCCCCCCCCTTACCCCAAGTTTGCAGGCACGAACCCAAGTCTGTCGAAACATGTTACAGAGGTCTGAGTAGAAGACTAAAGGAGATGAATGAGGATCCTGTAATACAACAGCTCCAGACCTATATTGACACAGCCAGTAGGCAGTCTTGCTTCAAGTTTGAAGTTTCAAATTTTATTGATTTAAATCCATACATATTGGATTATTCTCAATTTTTCACAGAATTTTTCACAGAATTTTTCACAGGCTTATCTTAAGATGCAATGCATTTAAATAAAGTGTTAATTAGGGTCTGTGCCTGCAGACTACTCCCCCCCCCCCCATGGTATATCAAAGGAAAGAAGGATGGGAAGGGAAGAGAGTGAAGGTGAAGAGGAGACAGGAGGGGAGGATGGAAGGGGAGGAATGAAGGAGGGAGAGAAGGAGAGGAGGGGAAAAAAAGAGGGAAGAGGAGAGGAGGGGAGAAAAGGAGGATGAGAGAGGGGAGTAGAGGATGGAAGGGGAGGAATGAAGGGAGAGGAGAGGAGAGGAAAAGAAGAGGGAAGAGGATAGGAGGGGAGGAGGGGAGGGAAAGATGGGAGGGAATGGAGGATGGTAGGGGAGGAATGGAGGGAAAGGAGAGGAGGGGAAGAGGAAGAGGGAAGATGAGGAGAGGAGGGATGGAGGGGAGGGAAAGATGGGAGGGGAGTGGATGATGGGAGGGGAGGAATGAAGGAGGGAGAGAAGGGAAAAGTGGAAAGAAGAGGGAAGATGAGGAGAGGAGGGGAGGATGGGAGGGGAGGATGGGAGGGGAATGAAGGAGAAGGGAGGAGGGGGAAAAGAAAGAGGGAAGAGGATGAAAGAAGAGGAGAAGGGGAGAGAGGAGGGGAAGAGGGAGGAGGGAGGGGGTGCACCCAAGCTCAACACTCTGCTTAATACACTGCTGGGCTTTGCTGCATTGAAAACAGAGTATATTATTGTAGATGACAGACGGATGTGTTTACATTGTAACAAAGTTTATCGCCTCTGTAAACACATTCTTTAGCTGTCCATTTGCCATTAAAGGTCTCGACCAGCAGGAGAATTTCATTTTATTATCATTCAAATTCACTATGGTAAAAGGAGTCAAAATCCAGACGGACTTGTGGTATATTGGACATTAGAGTAATGAAACAGCCTCCCCAATGCCCCCCCCCCAAAAAAAAACCTCAGTTTTCCAAGTAGCCACTGTCATACAGTGCATTAGAGTTGGAACAGTGAAAATATGCAAGGGCAAAATGTGTTTCAGCCACCAGATCAAAGATAGCCACCCCCACCCCTCCATCAAAACTTGTTATCAGTAACAAATGCCACATTTCTATGACAAATTTGCTCTCAGCCAATCAGATGCAAGGATTTCAGTAGCTTATAACAGTTATTGCAACTTGTTAGAAGTTTTATGAAACCAGGACCTGGAGTAACCCCTGAACAAATTTCTTCTTTAGAACAGCATCCACTGCATGCAATAAGGTTGTAAAAGCCATATTTTGACAATGGCATTAATGAACTTACTGCAGGAAGGCAATGATATGTATTGTCTTAGCTCCTATGGGACAATAGTATTTCAGCAAAAATTTAAAAGATGAAATATTTTGAGGGCAGATGACATTATTTGCTCGGTAGCTTGGTGCACGTAAAACTGATCAACAGTTATCTTTAGGAGTATCACAAGTTAAACTAGAAATATCAATGAAGGTGATTAATACTCCTGCCCAAAATGTGTGCGCTCAATTTTCTGAGCATTGCTCGAAAAATTAGCAAGTAGTTCGATCCGTACGCCGATTCCTAGATACCCCCTTCAAACTTTGTTTGGCGGGGTTATAATCAAGTACAGACATCTGATCAATTACTAAGATACATCTCTTTTTTGACATATTTTGGAAAACGTGATTCAGAGCAGAAAATTCTGTCCTAGATTCAAATCAACTTTTTGGTTACAATCAAATTTACAATCAAAATGAAAATTGAGGGGAAGATTCATAAAAAAAATAAAGTATGAATGCAGTGAAATGCCATTATTACTTCAAGGCAATGTGATGAGGGCAGGTGGATATAAGGACATAAAACCACAAAACTCATCATGAAAATTACACCACAAAATATGCATAGGACAAATTTAGATGAAGCCACTAACCACAGATAGGTGGGAGTATAAAGAGGAAATTGGTTAGGCTGAATTTAGTGCTTTACTATCCACCTGCCTAATCTTACTGAGATTATCATCATCACCACCACTAACAATGACATAACCACTATACACACTACCACCATCATCATCATCATCATCATTATAACACCATCTTCATCATTATCATGATCATCACCATTATCATCATGACCACCATCTCCTCTCCTTCCTCCTCTTTTCCTTTCTTTTTCTTTTTCTTCTCCTTTTTCTTCTTCTTTGTGTTCTTTGTCTTCTTCTTCATCTTCTTCTTCTTCCTCCTCCTCCTCCTCTTCTTCTTATTCCTCTTCTCCTTCTTCTCCTCCTCCTCCTCCTCCTCTTTTTCTTCTTCCTCTTGCTCCTCCTCCTGCTCCTCCTCCTCCTGCTCCTCCTCCTCCTCTTCCTTCTCCTCTTCTTCTGTTGCTCCATAACCTTCTCCTCCTCCTATTTCTTTTTCTTCCCCGTTCTGCTTGTCATCATACTTTCAATATTCATTCCTTCTGATTATTCTTTTTCTTCCTCTTCTTCTACCCCATATCCTTCTCCTTCTCCTATTTCTTCTTTTTCTTCTCTATTCTGCTTATCAATATTCATTCCTTCCAATTATCTCTCACTCTTTCTCCTCTAGGCTTGTTCTCACTCCTCTAGGCTTGTTCTCACTCCTTACCCCATGACCTAAATATGACACTTTCACAACTTGTCCAAGTATCACTCTGTTTTCGCAAAACATTACCACGAAACAAACACAAATTTTGTCTCTCTACACCAAAAAAAGACTGCACCTGCTTCCAAAATGGATCAAATTTCCTGCTTATATCCCTATACAGAGATCCTTTAACCATCAAGATCAGCTAATGACTAGCTAAGGAAACCAACTCCCTAATCCAAAATTTCCTAGGAAATCATGGAAGGTCTGCCTAATGTGAAAGCAACCCCAATGATGTGAGCAAGATACTGCTATTCAGCCACAGAGCCTTGGACTCATAACAGGAAGTTACAGGTTTAAGAACTACATCAGCGCAATAATTTTCTTTGGTATGAAAGCACCAATTTTCAATTTTTAAGTCTCTTGGATAGGTCTACAGGTCCTATGTCCCCATGGTTGCTAATCTACACATAACTACTTTTTTCTAGAGTTTTCATTCCTCAATCAAAACAAAATTACAATATATACAATCCTTTTGAACAATTAGTACAAAATCATCAAAGTTCAAAATTTACAAAAGATTGGACTGATTAGAGCAGTAAAATAAGTACTTGCTATCTTAGCTTGGGATAAATTCAACATTAAAATTATCCCCTCCCCCTCCAAAAGTGTATTAAATCATCATCAACCCTACCCCTACCTAGTATGAATGCACCCCCCCCCCCCAAGACCTGAGGGAGAATTAAAAGAAGAAACTGACCGAAACAGAAACGAGTTAGTCACAAGTTCTGGGTCAGGCGGGTGGCCAGTGGCTATTTGTGAACCAAACGCCAGGGACGATGTCCGGCCCGACTCAATTTCGATAATTATTCTCGATCAGCTTCGGCGGTCAATCGACCGAGGACATTTGCTTTCTGATGGTCGGGGAACAATAACTGGCCCCCAAAGAACGATGGAAGGAAGGTTTAATTCTAATCATTCCTTCAATTCATCTGGGTCAATAGCAATAACTTGAGCTAAGAATCAGAAGGCCTCAAGACACATCAAAGCGATATATATAGAAAAATTCATACCATGCTGTATGTACATCAATTTCTACAAAATGATATTGTAAATATCATTTTCCGAACCTTGAATACTAAGTTCTAAATAACTCAGGCTGAAGTCTTGGAAAAATGTGTTGTGCAAATTAAAGAAAATGGCAATTACTCGGTAAATCAGGGCTCGACACTAACGGCTTGTTCAGATATGATGCGAGAAACCCCCACAACATTTTCAGTGTACAAGACAATGGGATATGAGGCAGCAAAAAAAAATGCACAGAGGCAAGAGGCAAATTTTTTGCCTCCCAGTGGTAAAAAGCTGTGGACCAATCAAATTCTTAAAAAGTTAGCTTAAAATATAATGTCATGAGTTCATCTGCGCAACTTTTGACAAAAATCTCTTTTATTTGAGCGTTGCGCATTAATGCCCGTTTAATGGCGTGGTTTGCCACACCATATCTGAACACTAAAAATGTTGCGGGGGTTTGTCATGTCACATCTGAACAAGCCTTAACAGAAGCACAGGATATGTGGGATCCTATGATTTAGGTTTGGACCCCCAAATCTGAACAAGTTTAATCCAGGGCTCAATGCTTATACGAGGCTTGGAATTTCAGTCTGGACAGCCTACCAAAATTTTTCAATGTGGAGCCCAAGGTATATGATACTTTTTGAAAACCTACAACACTTTCACTACACGACAAAAAGAGGGAAAAGGAAATTTTCCTTGGTCTCCCCCAACTAGAATGTTATAAAAAATCCCCTATTTTCTTTTCAATTTATAACAGAAAGGCATTGATAGCCGTGTCATGTTTTACAGAAAAATAATCAACAAATTAACTTCCATCTGCTTTATAACGAATAAACAGTACATGGGATGCAAACACAGAGAGCAAACTGAGGGTAATAGTATTGCTCTTTCTAATAAACATCTAATTACTAAACATGAAGGACAAATCTTTTAAGCAGATATTCATTGTCCACGTCATTGTAAATATCACTGTCAATTTCAAAGTCACTGTCAATGTCATTGCCTAACTCATGATGAGAGAGAAGTTGGACAGGATAGACCGAATAAAGTGTATATATTCTGTTAACCTCTTACATTTAGGTTTATTCATTTAGGCTTATTTATCAAAAACATTCACTCTCAGAAAAGTTGGTTAAACAATCATTAGGTTGGTTAAAATATGAACCAACCAACTGTTGGTTTTTTAAAAAATCCCCATATGTTTTACAATTTTTTTAACCAACAGTTGGTCAGTTCATATTTTAACAACCAACTAATTTTTTTCTGAGAGTGTTCAAAACAGCAGTCAAAGAGCTTGAATCAAAATGAATTTACAATCAAATTATAATATGATAAAAAGTGACCCAATTAAAATATGAGATACAAAATAGAAATAACATTAAACATTCAAATCAAGGGGAAAATGAATATGATTATTATAAAATGGGAAGTAAGGAGCAAACCAGAAAAGGACAGATAGAGAAGTAAATGAAAAAGAAGCAGAGAGCACAAACTGAAGAAAAAAAACAAAGCACAAAAAAAAGGAAATGTATGTACAACTCCTGCAAATGAATATTTGCAGAAGCATGATATCAAAATACAAAATCACGGCTTTAAGGCAGCTATTTCTGTTCCAGGAAGAAATGCCAAGCCTTTCCACTGTTCAACACTCAAACTCTTGGGTGGGGTTGGATGCCCATGGCACTGACAGGGTTAGATAAACTGAATTTTGGCTAAAAGAGCAGTTGTCAAATTAATATTATTCAGCCAGGAAAGATGCCAAGCTTGGGAAACTTGTCGGATCAAGTACAAAATTGGCGTAAATTCTATTGGAAGACAAACAAATCATGGGGCGCTTCCCAATTAGTCTGGTTTAAATTACATAAGAAAAGGTTCTGCTCTACACATTAATGTGCCAGGGACCCAGCTAAAATAATATGAAAACACCGGCGTCCCTCAGAGACGAGTTAAATCACACCCCCGCTCGGGTTCAAGCATGCCCACAGCAAAGTGGAACATTAATGTTCTAGAAAAACACCCCAGCGTAGTCATGTGACGCAGATGCTGCCATGAGACATGGATCTGAAAGAAGGGAAGTTTAACCCCAATACTCCTGTTAGAAGAGAAGTCAAGTAGGTTATGAATAGATAAAAGAGATGACGTAGAGTCGAGAGGGTTAATGGACGGAGGGCAGACGGATTGAACATGCCCTCCAGCTCCTCTTCTTAGAATAGTGTGCAGGTTTAGTTGTAAGAGTTGTAATACCTTTTTAAATAACGAATGAGGAAGTTTAACCCCTACGCTCCAGTGAGAAGATGAGTCAAGTGCTTTAAAAATGGATGAAGGGATAACGCAGGGTCGAGAGGGTTAATGGATGAAAGACAGTTTGAATACCATGTATTCCCTCCAGATCTTTCTCTTAGCATGTAGCATGCAAGTTTAAATCCTTTTTAAGACTTGTAATGTACCCTCTTAAATAACGAGTGAGGAAGTTTAACCCCTATGCACCAGTCAGAAGATGAGTCAAGTGCTGTAAAAATGGATGAAAGGGATGACGCAGGGTTGAGAGGGTTAACGGATGAAGAGCAGACAGATTGAATATTCCCTCCAGCTCCCTCTTTCTTCTTAGAATAGTGTGCACGTTTAAACCCTTTTAAGAGTTGTAATACCTGCTTGAATAACGACTGAGGAAGTTTAACCCCTACACTCCTTTCTGAAGAGGAGTCAAGTGGAGTAGCGATGGATGAAAGGGATGACACAGGGTCGAGAGGGTTAAGGAATGAAGGAAAGACAAATTGAATATTCCCTGCAGCTCCCTCTTTCACCCTAGTGTGCAGGTTTAAGCCTTTCCAAGGGTTGTACAACGCATCATTATCATTTCTACAATCCAGCAAATCTGTGCACAGTGCGCAGAACATGAAATGGAAAAAGCACATTGACAGATTTATGTGTTCTGAAATAACTAATTTCCTTTCTTTGCATTATGTCATGTATCAACATTAAAAGAAAACTTTTAAATTTTATTTTATAGTGGTGTATGCTTGGAGACTAGCACTTGTGATGGGAAGTAAGGCTTTCCCCGAGCATTGTTACATTTTATTTATTTGTATATTTATGCAGCAATGGAAATATCCAAATGAAAGTCGACTTGAGGTCTGGCCACCTCAAGTCAGCAGACCTCAAGTCGACAACGGAACTTACACAATTTTACGGCCTATACTGTATTTGCTCATAAAATTTTGTAAGTTCCGTTGTCAACTTGAGATCTGCCGACATGGGATGGCCAGATCTCAAGTCCATTTTCATGTGGGTATTTCAATTGCTGCATATAATGTTAAATCAGAGTCTGCACTTATAGACTACACCCAGCCAGGGGGTGGGAGGGTCTGATGTGATTAACAAGAGGTGCGAGGATGCTCATTAGGAGAGGTGCTGAGCTCGGAAGGAGTGGAGTGATGATGGGTCTACCTTTACCCCGGGGAATACCCTGGATCATGACGTCATCATCCTATCTACCTCCCCCCCTAGTCTACGAGAGCAAACCTTTTTTCTTTCAATTGAAAAATAAAAATATAAAACAGAAACACTGAAAAGCACTATAAAAAGTAAAGTGCGTGGTACATTAATACACAGAATTAATTCCCAAAATGAAAACAGAGTAGTAATAAAAGCCTATTGAAAATTGACAAGTTGATGGCCCCGAATAGGCAATTATTTGATTGGCACTTAACAATTTAATTAAGCTTTGAGCTTAGGCTAACTTTGTCAGTCTATTACTGTGTGTAAACACTTAGAGTACAGGGGCTACACTAATGAGGTACCTGAAGTCTCGCATCTCTGATTATATGTTAAGAATGGTTGACAAAGGATTTGTGCAGGTAGACTAGCTCCTACCCCCCCGGAAGGTTTTCATGACAACAAAGCCGATAAAGAAACCCACTTCAATATTAAGCATATTGGAGATTCTAATACACAATGGACTAAGGTTTTTTTTTTAACCCATTCAGGACAGAAGTTCACATTTTGTGGTTTGGCCTTATATCTTTTGATGCAAAGCCCTAAAAATTATACCAAATTCATGAGCAGAAAGAGCAAAAATTCTACACAAACTGTGCCCATTTTGGTTGCATCAATATTTGTTGTTTGACGCTGAAAATTCTTTAAAGGAAAATAAGCATTAAAATCCTTAAATTGACAATGTGATAGAAAGTTTAAAATCACCGTTTTCCCCTGCAAATTGGCAAGTTTTTGACTTCTCATAATTTCTGTCAATTTATATTCATTTCAGATACATGACGTTTCATAAGAAAAATGTAGCAATAAAATAAAAATGTTGGTGTCGCCAATTTGAAGAATAAAAGCTGATCAAATTAGGCTTTAAATAATTCCTGTCAAGAATGGGTTAAACAGCTCTGTATGACTGCTATCACAAATCCTGGACAGAGACACAAATTCAAGCTCGCAAAGCAAAGAGATTTCAGACAAAGACACTGCACAAATGAGCACACTACTCACCTGAAATTGCTTCCTTCTACATACATCCAAGGCACAATCTGCAAAGAGTTAAAAGAAGTTGCAGATGGTTTTAAAGTTCTAAAACACAGGAAAATGTGTACGTGTATGATTCTATAGAAGAAAAACAATCTTTGAATTCCCTTCCATTAATTTTAGTTAACATAAAAGTGTAAGTAAGATGAGACAGTTTGTAAAGTCTTCAAAAACATTCCGCAAGCTAAGAATCTTTCCAACATACCTCGTTAGCAGTTCATATGGGGTCACAAGTCCCACAAAACTTCTTCAGAATCTTGGCAAATATTTTCAACAAAACAGAATCTTGTAATTCAAAACCTATCACACAGAACTTAATGGTCTTTCAGTGTAATGCAGAAAACTTTTCAAAAGCAAGATCAAATTAACTAACAACAAATACGAGGGGGAAAGAGTACAGCCCTTAAAAGTCCACTGAAATGTTTGAAGAGGACCTATTCTTATAACAGGAGTCCCTTTGAAATTGAACAGACACCTTAGAAAGGTCTCTACCGACACTGGAATAATTTACCTTACCCAGAATTTTAATATTCATTGAAGAACCCCTAATCTCTCTGGAGTTCATTTTACAAATGAGCAGCGCTGATGAATTCATGAATGAAACATGGTTTTAATGAGGCGACCATTTTGGAACCGCATCTTATTAAATTGGCTGAGTTAATGCGAGGTGTAATGGATGCTCCATTATTGATGCTTGCAGATGGAGTTGGAAGGATAATAAAGCTCTCTTGCAAAGGGAAGTAAGTTTGAGATGATTTTATGGGAGATAGATGCAAGAGAGTAACAAACTCCATACACAAAAATAGCAAATTACGTACACTGTAAATACTAAAAACCTTTGGAAATTCTAACTTATGAAAAAAATTTTTAAAAACTTCATACGAAAAAATTAATGTAAAGTCAGTAGATATCTGCGTCATGTACCCTCACTTCTCTTGGTATTTCAACAAACAGGGATAATAATAACTATTGATATTTGAGTATTATTCTGGATTTTCTCTCTTTTCTCTCCGTGTAAGTGGTTTTTTTTTTAATTTCTCTATGAATATGTTAATGGACCATTATTTATGATAAAATTGAATAAATGATTTTTTTTTTCTTTGAGGGTTTTGCAATATACAAGCCTGGCTTTTAAGCATTCCCCTCCATTTTCAACATTTATTTTTATACTTAATTTTGAAAATTCCACTGTTTGTAAATTATTCATATTTTGTGTATCATGTTTATGATGTTGTTCAAAGTTGAAAATGGGAAAATTAATGAAATGAAATGAAATGAAATTTACGAAGCATGTTATACATCCATAATGTCTCTAAGCAAATGTATTTTCTTAGGTAATAAAAAACATTTACAGGGAAGAATAAATATGATATTGCACCGCACTAACAAGAAAATCATAAACGTGGAAAAGTTACTCAGCCCCACAGAATATCAACACCATGATCATATTGTCCATGAGTGTTGCTGTGACGATGCACGTACACTACTTTACATGATCAACAAGCAATTTTTTATGGAAAGATAATATTAATATTAATAATAATAATAATAATAATAATAACAATAATAATGATAATAATAATAACAATAACAATAATAATAATAACAATAAATAATGATAATAATAACAATAATAATGATAATAATAACAATAATAATAATAACAATAAATAATGATAATAATAACAATAATAATAATAATAACAATAATAATAATAATAACAATAATAATGATAATAATAACAATAATAATAATAACAATAAATAATGATAATAATAACAATAATAATAATAATAACAATAATAATAATAACAATAATAATAACAATAATAATAATAATAATAATAATAATAATAATAATAATAATAATAACAATAAATAATGATAATAATAACAATAATAATAATAATAATAACAATAAATAATGATAATAACAATAATAACAATAATAATAATAATAATAATAATAATAATAATAATAATAATAATAATAATAATAATAATAATAATAATAATAATAATAATAATAATAATAATAATAATAATAATAATAATAATAATAATAATAATAATGGTTAAAACTTATAGAGTGCAAACACCATCCAAGGACACTCATGGCAGTAGCCCAGCAACAGATCTCTTTAATACAATGGTTCAAGAAGTTAGATTGAGGAGTATAGATCCAAGGTGATTAAATATTGATATGAAAATGGCAGGAGAAAACATGTTCCTCTGATCTTTATCTCCATCATGGTAAAGAGTATCTTCCTTTCTCATTCTAGGTGATTATGGCCCGTGACAATAACCTAATTGCAGACACTTTATTGCTGTTCATCGCATCTGGTAATCCCTGTCATACACTACTTAAAGAGAAATTCAGTTGAGAATTCACAGGGAAATGAAATTGTGCAGAATTTGCTAAAGGCTTGTTTAGTCGTATAGCACGCCCGTCATGCGAACCTGTCAGACTAATGCGATAAAAGATCGGACGGCAAGATTTTGAGAGACCTCAAGCTATGCCGATGCTTCGGGTTTGTCCGAACATTCATCCGAACAAACACTAGGTGTAATGCTCAGATTCAAATAGCGAAAACATGGTTTACTTCTGATTGGTTAGTCTAGACATCGCTCCTCACAGCCTTGCAGTGACATGTTGTCGCCAGGATTACATAACTACCCTCATGCTCTGCAGAAAGCTTACTCTATCATTACTTTCCATTGGCTGTTTAATTTTATTTTCCATCATGCACAATTTAAAACACAAGGCAATCTTCACAGAAGTGCCTTCGAGGTGGTCAAGTATCAATCCTGATAATGTTATTTTTGATAATACTGTACTTCAAATGGTTTCTACAACCAAATTTTATCATTATCATGGAAACTGCACACTGACAACATGTGCATAATTATCTCATGAAACATAGGAATCATTAATAAACTCAAATTCTTTCTTCCTTCTCCTACCCTGTTCACCTTATACTATACCTTAATTTTCCCATATATTAAGTGTGGGATATTAGCATGGGGCAGTGCAATCCAAACACAATTAAAAAGAATACTTTTCCTACAGAAAAAAGCACTTGGGATTATTTTTCAAACACATTTCAGATCTCATACAAATACTCTATTTTTGGAAAATAATGTGTTAAAGGTAAATGATATCTTTCTTTTCCTACTCGGCTAATTTATGTATAAACTAGAAAAAAGGCAACCTTCCTGCTATTTTCACTGATATATTTCGCAAGAATTATTCTATACATGGTTATCCTACCAGGCAACATAATTCTTTTCATATACCACGTATTAGAACAGTCTTCGCCCAAAAAGCTTTTGTTTTCTCTGGACCCATTTATTGGAATTCCTTACTCAACGAAATCAAAGACTCACTTAGCCTCAACACCTGCCTATTTCTGTTGCTTCTTCGTGTGTGTGAATGGTCGAAATTCTAATCGTGATTCAAATCGCAATCCGAATCTTGCATTTTCCCTGTGTGTGAACGGTGGCTATAAAATTGAAATTTGAATCGCGATTCAAATCGCGATTCAAATC